>MU223461.1:2891741-2911168 GCA_018584345.1 Thuja plicata | reverse complement strand
ATTATTTAATTCCTTTTCATGTGTCTCAGCTAAAAAGGGTGAATTTAATTTAATTAAAGTGCTAGGACTTTATTAATTAAATTAATTTGATCATAGGGTTTGTTTAGCCAAAAATAGATATTTAGGAATTAAATATGATGTATGATTAATATAGATTTAGGATTTTTTGCATTTGATACTCAGGTCGAGTAGAGTCAGTTAAAACTCAGAATTGCCTAGTACAATAGGACTTTGATGATTTAGAAGAATGACAAATGCAACAAAATTGGTTAGGGTTGCAAGATGCCAATTTTGGGGTGTTACACATATGTATAGCTCTGTATGAACTCAACCCATCTCAAATGTCTCTGATTCAACTTACCTTGGTTGCTCAAATACTTCAATGCTTGATCATCGGTATATAGTACAAACTCCATAGGTAACAAGTAATGTCTCCATTTATTCAAAGCTTTGATTATAACATAAAAATTTTGATCATACACTAAATACCTTCTCTTAACATCATTCACCTTCTCAATAAAATAAGCAATGGGTCTTTCTTGTTGACTCAAGATAGCTCTAATAGCATTTCCACTAGCATCACAATCTACTTGAAATACCTTATTGAAATCAGGTAAAGCTAAATACCTTATTGAAATCAGGTAAAGCTAATATAGGTTCTTCTGTCACCTTATGCTTTAGCAATTCAAAACTCATTTTTTCTCTATGTGTCCACTTGACCTCCTTTTTATCTCCTCTCATAGTTTCAGTCATTGGTCCACATATTGAACTAAAGTTCCTGATAAACTTCTGGCAGAAACTAGCCAACCCATGAAATGATCTTACCTCTCCAACATTCCTCGGTGTAGGTAAATCAACAATGGCTTCCACTTTCTCAGGACCCATCTTGAATCCTTCAATATATATTACAAATCCTAAGTATACTAACTCTCGCTTCATGAAAGTACACTTCTTGATATTTATTTGTTGGTGCTCAAATCAACAAATTGGATTTCCTATGGACTTCCCAATCCAATCCTGGGAAATCCAAGTGATTTGGCAAACTAACAAGTTTCAACCAAGGCAAGTTTGAACCTTCTGCAATCCTGGCTCTACAAAACCAAGGCTGGTAGGCCTATACCTTGAATTATACATCAAGTTACAAGGATTTTTATAGAAGATAAGATACCTCTCTCTCTCTCTCTCTCTCTCTCTCTCGTATAGAAAGGCACTTGAAAGAAATCAAATTGAAGTCAACTTAAAACTGCAAAACTAAATGCTTTGTGTAATTGTAAGAGTTTTTTGAAAGTATATATAAATGAATGAATGCTAGAATATCTCAACAACATAAAACAATGAACTTAAATGACTATATCCAATTATTGATAAGATCAGTGCCTATATCAACTTGGGCAATAGAGTCAATCCAAGTTTAATCCTATGTACAACCTTGCAAGACAATATGTATTCCAATACTTATCAACTATTTGAATGCCATAGATGCATAGAAATTAAGTCTATTTATTTCCTTGTTATTTCAAATGAATTTAACTCCCATGGTTGGGAGACTAGTTGAACAAGAAGCCAGAAACACTAACTTTTCACAAACTCCTTGATGATCAAACAATGATATAAGACATGTAAGATCTCAACACAAGCATTGCTAGAATAGAAATAGAAATTTATTAAATAATTGCAAAGGACTAACTTAAATGAATTGAATCCTCTTACCACAAGTGAGATAGAAAATACTTATCTTTATTAATTTTGAAAAAATAGTACAATTGAGTCCATGTTGCAGTTGTGATCAAACTGGAAAAGTAAAAATAGTTGTAATTCTTTCACATGGTCTTGGAATCCCTATTTGTATAAAGTCTAAGGGATGCATACAAGCTTTAGACCGATGTGTCTCTTGATAACTAAAACCTAATCCTAAGATCAACAATTGAACATTAGTTACAATCAAGGAGTAACTAACATCCTTGTTAGAAATGGTTGTCGGCCATAAGGATAATAACAATAGTTACTTAGAAAATCCTTTGTGATTCATATTAGATAATCAAATGATGATTTTGTATTATGAACATCATGATACTTTGACCATATGTTTATCTCTATGCTCTATATAAAATTTGCATGATATTAGATATCACAAACAACTTCAGTATCAAAAACCATATCGTCGACATTGTCGACTATCTTCAAACATTCTCCATTCTCATGAAAATTATGCTAAGAAAATATGCATGTCTTTATCTTCCTTAGTTCCTGAAGATCGTATTATCTCATTACCACTCAGACCCATGTTATCCACCACCTTCGAAACCCTGCATGAGAATGTCGATGACGCATCAAATTGTATACAAACCCTAGCAGATATAAATTATAATTAAAATATAAAAATGACAAAATAAAATCCTATTCAACACTGCCACTTGAGAATTCTATCATTTTTTATCATCGGGGACATGTGTCATCATCTCATGATACCTCAATGAGTAAAAGACATTCATCTGTCAATCGCGGGATCACGTCGACCGTTGATTCCTTCCATGTTTTAACAGATGATCCTGTTACTTAGAGTCTGTGGGTTTGGGAAACGTGTTTCTTTGTCATAATGCCTTGATGGGTAAAGGTCATGCATCTCTATTTTGAGGTGTCATGCCTTTCGTAGATCTTCAATGAGCTTTAACTATCGATCAATCTCTTGTCTTTCATAACACCCGATCATCTTTTCCGTTTAGTTAAGACATGACCATTGATTAAACCCATGTGTTAAAAGATAGGAACTTTAGTATCACATATTTTAATATCTTTTATAAATTATGAGTATCCTTGTCATTTTTCTTAACCAATTAGATAATTCTAGATGTTATCCATCGATATCATTGCTTGTAACATCTGCAGGTCCAAGACACACGTTGGTCTGTCGCAATGCCTTGAAGGGTAGCTAATGTGCATATTATCTTTAAGGAAACACAGTGACCATAGATCATCATTAAGGTTTAACGGCCGATCTTCTTAATTTGCTAATCATACTTGCAGGCCTGGGACATGTGTTGACCTGTCGCAGTCCCTCGAAGAGTAAAGATCATTTAGCATCTTGATTGCGGTAATATGCCAACCGTTAGATGAAGTTTGACTTGCTCGATGTTTAAAAAACTTTTACCTTAGTCAAGCAAGATCTTAGCAGACACCTGTCAGCTTGTCGCATTCCCTTAATGAATAAAGATCGTTCATCTCCAGTTTAAGGGATAACACTAGCCGTCAATCTACGTTAAAGTTTAATCGTCAATCGAAGCTACATTAAAGTATAAATAACAAAAAATTGCAAAGATATACACAAAGACTATAAATATGAATTTTAATAGGAATAATAAGAAAATTAGGGGAAAACAATAATGTAAATCATAGAAATTTATTAACATAGGCATAAGAGATACTTACATGAGCTTTTAGGTATACAAATTCATCCTATAAATTTGGGTTCCACCATTATCAACAACTTTTGTTCCCTCAACCTATAATTGTTTAACGTGCATTAAATGCTCCTCTTTACTCTTATTGAAAAAAAAGATATCATCCAAATACACAATGAAAACTTACCAAAGAATCATTTTAGAACTTCATTCATTAACCTCATGAAAGTACTAGGTGCATTAGACAATCCAAAAGGCATTACCAACCACTCATACAATCATTCATTCATCTTAAATTTAGTCTTCCACTCATCACCTTATTTTATTCTAATATGATGATATCCACTCTTCAAGTCTATCTTGGTGAAATACTTAGCTCCACTCAAACAATCCATCAAATCATTCATCATTGGTAAAGGAAACTGATACTTGATTATAATTTGATTAATAGCTCTTGAATCAGTACACATTCTCCACTATCCATCCTTCTTAGGTGCTAACATTGCAGACACTACAAATGGACTCAAACTTTCTTTGATCAACCCTCTTTGCAAAAATTCTTGCACTTGCCTATTGATTTCTTCATTCTCTGTCGGTGTCATCCTATATGTTTCTTTATTAGGCAGACTAGCGCCTAGTATCAAATCCATGCAATGACTAATACTTCTCGCTAATGGTAATCCATCTGGAACATTAGCTGATATGATGTTAGCATACTCATTCAACAATCCAGTTATTTCCTTAAGATACTCTTCTACCAAAACATTCTTCTTATACTCCTTAGGTACTAAAGAAAAACATACATTATTATGCTTTAATCCATCCAAAAACTTCATGCCATCCACTAAATAAATTCTTGTACTAGTACATACTTCATGATGACATATAATTGATTGAATGTTTGAAGATGTTAATTTGATCATCAAAATGCAAAAAGATAATGCAATACATTAAATCAATTAATGGATTGTATTTTCATTGATGTCAACTTGATATAATCTAATCGGTTATAATCAAAGTGTCAAAGACTTTAGAGAATTAGAGAGATAAAGATAATTCTTTCAGTAATGAATAAAAGACAAGCATTCACTAATGTGACTTCAAACACCGACAGCTAGTGGAACCCGACGGGCAGAGATAACTGAAAGTCAAGTCACAATGATGCCTGAGCAAGAACACCAACAAGCATTACTAACGAGAAGAATCACAAGTATACCCAACAACCAAAATCATAGTGTAAACCAACAGACAGACAAGCCCAAAGGACAGACAACCCCGATGAAAAGACAACCCCGACGGAGAAGCTCGAGGAGAACTGGAGTGTTGACCGAAGCTATCAAAGACTTAAAACACCGAAGATAACTTGAGTTCAGAAATGACAAAATATCTAGCTGGCAGAGCTAAATATAGACTTAACTGGTAGTTATCATTATTTTCAACGAAAAGATAAAGCCAAAGATAAGTAAAGGATTTAAAGTTGTTTTTTCCAGTTGGCAAGAAGATCTCTGCAAGATAAAGTAAGAGTTTTTCTTTAAATCAGATTGGCTAAAATTGTGGATCACACAAAGATCAAGAAAAGAAAGAACCTAAAAATGGTGATATCATGTCTATAAGGAGACAACTTAATTCATTACAAATTAAGGGGAGTGAATGAAAAAGAGGATGCTAAAGAGAAACTAATGAAGAACAACTTTATATAGTTGTGATCAATCAAGCTGAGGAAAGAGCTAAAGATTTCTATGGACACTGAGCAATAGAGCATAGCATCACTGAGCATAAAAAAAGTGGAGCAAAGGCATTGAAGAGATATATTGATCAAATTGATTTTATTAGCTTACAATAGATCTAAAAATCTGCAAGTATAAGTTGTATATGTGAACAGATCATACTGTTTATGTTTAACCATTGATTCAAAAAGTTTATTAACCGAGTAGGATTTAAAAATCCTTTCTATATTGAGATACATCCCAAGGAGTATCAAAAAGTTTGATCATGAAGATAGCATGAGATGCCAGATACCATTTGACAAATCAGAAGAGTTTGGACAAGTAAGGTAGCATAAGAATGCCCAATATCAAGTGACAAACTAATATTTTAAATCCTCTAACAAGGTCACACCTAAAAGTGTGTTTGTAACCTTTAACATGGCTGGCTCTTCACCGAGCTCACTTTAGAAGAGTGAAAATTTTGGGTTACCGATCCCAAGTGGTTTTTCCCTTAACAGGGTTTCCATGTTAAAAATCTATGTGTCAATGTGTTTATGAGTCATTACTTTAGTGTTTTGCATTACACATAGCTAATCTAGATTGATTAGTATACTCTAAGTAATTTACTATTTTTTGGTAAATTGAAAGACTGATATTCGGTAACATACAAAATAAGGTTTAACAAAGCATTCCGAGCAGTAGTAATTTGATAAGTATATTTGAAGGAATTTATCTTATAGGCTTGAAGATAACTAGAGGCTTAATATTGTGGTACAAAGTTTTTGGGTTTATTAATTGGAATATTTCTTAGGCCAATGATTCACCCCCCCCTCAGTTATTACTAACAATTGGTATCAAAGCTTGTGTGCTTAGAAAGGGAGTTTAACAGCTCAAGAAAAAGATCACGAGATGAACAAACGAGATGTGCCCAAGTTGAATAAAGACAACTTTACATCATGGCAAAGTAGAATAAGACTCCACCTATCAGGTATTGGTAATGATGTTACTCAACACCTTGATACTGAATATGTGTTGCGTATAAGACCTCACACTCTTGATAAATTAAGAGAAAAGCATGAGCATAATTGCATGATGATAGAACTTGCCTCATCACTCTCCGATGCTGAGTTTGAAGAAGTCAAAACCTGCACCTCTACAAAGAAAATGTGTGCTAAGTTGAAGTTGGTACATGGAGGAGATGATAATGTACTAAGAGCCAAGGCAGAAAACCTAAGAGGGAGGTTTGATGACCTAAGGATGAAAGAAGGAGAAAATATCACTCAATATAGCTACAGAATCAAAAAGGTATTCAATGATATCCGAGGAGTTGGAGGTATACTGCTTGTATATGCTATTAGAGTTTCTACTATTCAAGAAATGAGAGCAGTTACAAACAATACAGTTACTCTAGATAGTCTGATTGGTAGACTGATTTCATTTGAGATGAATAACTTTGATAATAGTGTCTTACCATCTATAGAATATGCATTCAAATTTTCTTTAAAGATAAGTAATTCAAGTCATAGACATGCTATTAGAAATGATAGTGAAAGTGATAATGAGGATCAAGGACTTGATGAGATTGAAGTAGTAATGGAAAGAAGATTGCAGAGAGGCAAAGGTAGATACAAAGGTAAATTACCACTTGTATGTGTCAATTGTGAAGAGGTTGGAAACTTTTCTGTAAAATGTCCAAACAAAAGAAAAGATGACAGAGGTAATGACAGATCATATGAGAAGAAGTTTGATAGAGGTGATAATAGAGATTACCGAATCAACCCACAATCTGACAAAAGAGATACCCAAGACTACAAGGACAAAGGGAAGAAAGCTTGTTACCTAGCTGAGAATAGAGATGATGACACTGACACTAAATCAGAAGAAAAAATTGAGATGGTAGTTGTAGCCATGAAGGATGATTCAGAGGAAGAAGAAGAAAGGTATGTAGAAACTACACTCATATCTAAAGTTAGTAAAAATGATGTTTGGATCAAAGATAGTGGATGCACTCACCATATGATCGGTGAAAAACAAAAGTTTGAGACTTTTGAATACTATAATGGTGGTTCAGTAAGAATGGGAAATGATACACCTTGTCCAGTTGAAGGTAAAGGAACTTTAATGTTGAATAAATTGATCAAATGTGAAAATGATTACTGGGTAAAAGGAATAAATTATAATCTATTAAGTGTTTCACAATTGAATAATACATGTCACTGAGTAGCATTTGAAAATAAGAAGGCAAATATCTTCAATAAATCAGGAAGGTTGATCAGAATCAGTGAGAAGACAAAAGGTAACCTTTTCTATCTTGATGACACTAACACCACTTGTTTAATGGCTAGAAATGAAGACATATGGTTGTGGCACAAAAGATTATGTCATGTGAATTTTGACAACATGATAAATATAAGAAACAAAATTGTTAGGAATATGAGACCATTAATAGAGAAAATCTGGTGCTTATTACCGTGTTGTATGTTGTATGTATTTTACTGATTATATATATATATTGATGTATGTATATATTACTGATTATGTATTATTGTGTGTTGCAGAGGAGAAGATGATGCCATTGTGATTGATTATCTTTCCTCTCAACACACAATTTATTAAATATAATTCAATAGGAATGTCTACGTAGAGACATGACTCTATGTGGCTGAAGCCACGCAGGGCCATGTCTGTACGTATACATGCTTTATCGTGCATCATTATATATTAATGGGAATGTACATTAAAACATGAGTTATGCTTAACTATCATTTGATAGTTAACGTAACATATTCATATGTTACGTTAACTATCAAACAATAGTTACATAACAATAACCTTGCCAATATCGACCAAGTCGATCGCTTATCTTTTATTAATGAAGCTTGATAAATTAGCCCACTGTCGATTTATATAATAATAATGATATTATATATATATAGAATAATAACAATATAACTTATATATATTATATATATATATCAATAGAACCATAACAATATAAATTATATATATATAGAATAATAACAATATAACTTATTTGATTATATCAATCAAATCGATGCTATTGTTTTAACACTCTCTCTTAGCGAGAGTGGATTGATAAACACAAAATGTGAGTGTTATTTAAATCCCCAAATTAATTTGGAATTGGATTTCACTCACATAATCAATCAGGATTTCTGGCATAGTCTAGAACATAAGTTCAACCTGATGAAGAAGATTTATCACAATCCCCGACTTATTCGGAACTAGATTTTAGTGATAAATATAGGTATCAAGATATTCGACACAATCTGAGTCAAAACTTGAGTCACTTGTTATCATAATCCCTGACTAAATTTGGAACTAGATTAGAGGATAACTTAAGTCAAGCTATTGTAGGTCGTCACCTTACAATAGTGAATTTTACACACAAGAAAGATCGTCATCTTTCAACATACATAATATTGAAATATTTAACTTTTAATTTTATTCATGAATATATAAATTCAATATTTAAGAGATATAATCTCAATAAATTAATCATAACTTAATCATACCAAGTTTCTGTCTAAAGTACTCAATTTTTAACTTCGCAAGAGGCTTGGTAAAAATATCAACATTATGTTCTTCAGTACTTATGTAGATGAGTTTGATAATATCTTTGTCTACCATGTCTCTTATGTAGTGATAAGGAATTTCTATGTGTTTGGAGCGGTTGTGAAAAACTAGATTTGCAGAAAGATTAATGCAACTTTGATTGTCATAATAAACCACTATAGGTTTTAGAGGCTTGCTAAACAATCCAAATAGTAACTTCCTTAACCATACTACTTCACGAGCACCCATGGAGGTGGCTATCTATTCTGCTTCAGTAGAGCTTTGAGCAACAACTGACTATTTCCTACTGAACCATGAAATCATGGTTGATCTAGGGCTAAAAAACATCTTGTAGTGCTTTTACGATTGATAGAATTTCTAGCCCAATCAGAGTTAGTGAATCCTTGGAGTTGTATCTCAACATTCTCATACTTTAGACCCAACTCAATTGTACCACATAAATATCTCTAAATATGTTTAGTAACAGCTAGGTGGATCTTCTTAGGTTCACACATGAAGTGACTTAGTACATTTGTAGCATAATAGATATTAGGACAAGTGTTTACCAGAAACATTAGTGATCCAATTAGTTGTCTGTAATATGAGGAATCTATGGGCTTTGAATCTATAGCTTCTTCCTTGAGTTTATGAAGATTTGTTTCTATTGGAGTGGTTGATGGTTTACATTCCTTCATACCAAATCTGGTCAAGATATCCATTGTGTACTTTCTTTGATTTAGGAAGATATGATTTTCATTTTTTACTACTTCTAATCCTAAGAAGTAGTGTAATAGCCCTAGGTCCTTCATATCAAATTTGTTTGTGAGTTCTTGTTTAAATTTGGTAATGAGATGATCTTCACCTGTTATTAATAAATCATCCACATAAAGAACTATAATTACCATTTCACCTTTAGATATTTTCAAATATATGTTAGGATCAACTTCATTCTTGGAGTATCCTAACTTGGAGAGATAATTGTCTATACATTCATACCAAGCCCTGGGAGCTTGTTTGAGCTCATAAAGTCCTTTCTTCAAATTTTAAACATACTTATTGTCATGAGTGATGAAACCTTCTGGTTGCTCTAAATATACCTCTTCTTCAATAATTCCATTTAGGAATGCTATTTTTACACCTATTAGATGTATTTTTCACCCTTTGGATGCTACAATGGCTATAATAGTTCTTACAGAAGTGTAACGAGAAACTGGAGCAAAAGTTTCTTCGTAGTCAATTCCAACCTTTTGAGAAAAACCCCTGGCAACGAATCTAGCTTTATATTTTTCAATACTACCATCAAAAGCATACTTGATTTTGAATAGCCATCTGGAGGAGATAATGGTTTTACCTTTTGGTCTAGGCACTATTTCTCAAACATCATTTTTTTATAATAGATTGATATTCTTCAATCATTGCATCTTTCTAGGCTTGACATGCTAAGGCTTCTTTAACATTAGGTGGTTCTAATTTTGTAAGTTCTGCTATAAGTGCAAGATAACACTTTTGATTTCTAGTTCTTTTATTTTCTTTAGACATTTCATTTGGTTCAACATTATTTTCTTCAGTCATCTTCCTTTCCCATAACGATCTTTTCTTGCTGTTAGGAATTTCAACATTTTCAGTGTGAGGTGGAGAAGACTCACAATTTTCTATTATGTTCTCTCTTTGATCATCTTGAGGGATATTCTCCCTCTGATTCTCGATTTCATCATGTTCTGTAGTGTTCTCCCTCTGATTCTCATTTGATCCTGCTTCATTTATTGTAGATATTTTTAGAGCAATGTCCTCTTCAAATTTGATATCTTTGCTAATTTCAATGGATTTTTGTCTTGGTATGTATACCCTGTACCCTTTGGTAGTTTCACTGTAACCAACAAATATTCCTCTCTTTTTAGAAGGATCTAGTTTGGTTCTTTTCTCTTTGGGAATGTGGATATATACAAGACATCCAAAGATTCTGAGATGACTTAGATCTGGTTTCTTTCTTGAAAAAGCTTCCTCAAGTGTGATGTTTTCTAATATGGATTGAGGACATATGTTTTGAATGTATACAACAGTATTGGATGCTTTGGCCCAAAAATAAGTATGTAAGTTTGATCATGCATCATAGATTTGGTAGCTTCAATGATAGTTCTATTTTTTCTTTTTTACACTCCATTCTATTGAGGATTATAAGGTACTGTATACCCCCTCTTAATCCCAACAGATATACAAAACTCTTTAAATTTTTCAAAAATATATTCACCTCCGTTATCTGACCTTAGGATTTTTATTTTTCTCCTAGTTTGGTTTTCAACTAATGCTTTGAATTCTTTGAATTTTGATAACACTTCATTTGATTCTTTTAATTTAAGGAAATATATCCAAGTTTTTCTAGAATAATCATCAATGAAGATCACATAGTATGAAATACCTCCTAGTGAGAGGGTCGACATAGGTCCACACAAGTCAATGTGAATGAGTTCTAATACACTTTTAGTTTTATGTTCACTAGAGGGAAAATATTTTTTGTACTTTTACCTAAAGCACCTCCTTTACAAATGCTTGTATAATTTGAATTTAGATTTGATATCCCTATAGTAATATTTTTAAGGGAGCGAAGAGTGCTAAACCCAATATGACCTAGTCTTCAATGCTAGAGTTCATTAGTATTGGATAATTCATGACTTAGGGATGATTTGATACTATTTCCTACTTTATATAGGCTTCCATCTCTATATCCTAAGGAACTAGCATTTTTTAATATTAGTGTTCTTTGTCCATATTAAAACTTTATTTTCTTGGAATGTGACACGATAGCCTTGATTGACTAAGCTTGAAATGGAGACTAAATTCCTTTTTATACTTGGTACAAATAGGACATCCTTCAATAGTAAAGTAGTCCCTGATTTCAACTTGATAGAGAAGGTCCCGATTCCTTTTGTTGGATAGGTGGAATTGTCTCCAATTGTGACTTCTTTGAAGGAATATTCTTCTGGGATTTCAAATTGATCTCTGAATCCGGTTATATGTCGAGAAGCTCCACTGCCAATTATCCAAGTATTCTTGCTTGAGTTAACTTCACTTGATAACACCAGGAAGAATAATGATACTTCTGCTCCTTTTACTTCTGCTAATGTTGCTTGAATTTTCTGCTTCTCAGGATAGTATCTATGAGTATGACCAAACTTGTCACATTTGAAACACTGTATTTTGGAGAATTTTCAGTTTTTGTGATTTTTATTAGAATTCCCTACATGGTTTGTGTTAGAATTTCCTTTCTTATGTTTAAACTTCCTTTTATTGCTTTTGAAGTTTGAGTGGGTGTGAAGAGCTTGAATCTCATTTCCTTTGGTAGGCCCAATTCCTCTTGATATTAACTGAGATTCCTCTTGAGTGCAATCACTCTTGAGCTTATCAAACTTGGGTAGGGAGGGACGTCCAGTTATACTTTGAATAAATGATTCCCATGTGATGGGTAATCCTGTAAGATCTATTAATGTTAGCTCCATGTCATCAACATTATTTCCAATGGTGGAGAGTTGATCAATTCTGAAATCTGAAGAAAGTAAGATGTAATAGTTTCCCCTTTATACATTTTGAGATTTAGAAGTTGTTTGAGAGTAAGCAATCTGCTTGTATTGTTAATCTCAAATGTTTCTTGGATATTCTTGAATACTTCATAGGTGGTTTTAAGTCTCACTATGGAGGGGAGAATATGATCTTTGACATCATCAATTATAATCTTCTTTGCTTTGTTGTTACATCTTTTCCAAGTTGCTTTTTCTGGTTCTTCTTCCAGCATGCTTTTGTATTCTTCAACATAATAATCTAACTCAAGTTCTTGAAGCAGGGTAAGAATTCAAATTTTCCATGAGAAGAAGTTAGATGCACCTTTGAGTCTGTCTTCTACTTTAATACTGCTGGCCATTTTAATTTCTCTTTCTTCTTTAATAATGAGATAATCAGAATATAAGTTTTAGCTTTGAAAGATTTTCTTCTATTGAGGCTCTGATACCATGTTAGGAATATGAGACCGTTAATAGAGAAAATATGCCGCTTATTACCGTGCTGTATGCTGTATGTATTTTACTGATTATATATATATATATTGTTGTATGTATATATTACTGATTATGTATTGTTGTGTGTTGCAGAGGAGAAGACGATGTCATTGTGATTGATTGTCTTTACTCTCAACACATGATTCATTAAATATCATTCAATAGACATGTCTACATAGAGACATGACTCTACGTGGCTGAAGCCACATAGGGCCATGTCTGTACGTATACAGGCCTTATCATGCAGCATTATATATTATTGGGAAGGTATATTAAAACATGAGTTACACTTAACTATCATTTGATAGTTAACGTAACATATTCATATGTTACGTTAACTATCAAACGATAGTTACATAACAATAACCTTGCCAATATCGACCAAGTCAATCGCTTATCTTTTATTATTGTGGCTCGATAAATTAGCCTGCTGTCAATTTATATAATAATAATGATATTATATATATATATAAAAGTTATATTGTTATTGTTCTATATATATATATAAATTATTTGATTATATCAATCAAATCGATGCTATTATTTTAACAAAAAGAAATGCCAGAGGCTTACCAAGCATGACTAAGCCCGAGCATATCATGTGCAAGAATTGTCAAAAAGGTAAGATGACAAAGTCTATTTTCAAGAGTAAAACCCATACATCTAATACAATTCTAGAATTAGTCCATAATGATCTATGTGGACCCATGAGAACAAAGAGTTACTATAGAGATAGGTATTTTATTCTCTTTGTTGATGATTATTCTAGAATGATGACAGTCATGTTCTTAAAAGATAAATAAGAAGCATTCAAGATGTTTAAATGGTATAAGGCTATGGTAGAAAAAGAAAGTGAAAATAATTTGAAATGCTTAAGGTCAAATAGAGGAGGGGAATTTACTTCAGATGAATTCACTAACTATTGCAATGAGCATGGAACTAAAAGACAGGTTTCTGCATCGAGAACACCACATCAAAATGGAATTGCTGAAAGGAGAAACAAATCAATTGTTGACTGTGCAAGAAAATTGATGATTGAGAAGATCATCACTCAAACTTTCTGGAGGGAAGCTGTCAGTACTGCTGTCTACACATTAAACATAGTACAATTGAAGGACACAAAGAAAACACCATATGAGCTTTGGTATGGTCATTCACCCAATGTAAGTTACTTCAGAATCTTTGGTATTCAATGTTATATTTTGAAGGATGATAGAAATGGAAAAATTGAATCCAAAAGTGAAGAAGGTATCTTTCTAGGGTATTCAACCAAAAGCAAGGCTAATAAATGTCTTAACAAGTCATCTAAAAAGATCATTGAAAGTGCAAATGTGAAAATAGATGAATCTGCGGAAAAGAATGATAAGGAAAGCAGAAGAGAACCAGAGGAATACAAAAGGTTTATTTATACAGAACCTAAAACTCTACCCGAACAATAATGTATTACTCCCGAGCAATAGAACATTGCACCCGAGCATCAAGCTGTAATTATGAAAAATCAAGAAAATCCTCAAGATGATGTTCCAAGCGATGGAGATCAGAACAAAGGTTAAGAAGATGATCAGAATGATGAACACAGAGCTGAACCAAAACTTGCCAAGTATGTCAGAAGATATCATCCACATAATCAAATCATAGGAGACAAGAAGGCTTGAATGAGAACAAGAATTAAGTCACTAAACACTAGATTTTTACTTTGTGATTTTGAGCCTAAATTTGTTAATACTGCACTTGAGAATGAAGAATGGATCAATGCTATGAATGAAGAAATAGAATAGATTGAGAAGAATAGTACATGGACACTAGTACCGAGACCAGATGACAAGAATGTCATCGGTACCAAATGGATATTCAGAAACAAGATGAATGAGAATGGAGAGGTCACAAGAAACAAATCAAGGTTAGTATGCAAGGGATATGCACAAGAAGAAGGTATTGATTATGGAGAAACCTTTGCACCTGTTGCTAGACTAGAAGGAGATAGAATCTTACTTGCTTATGCTACATTCAAAGGATTCAAGGTATACCAGATGGATGTCAAATCTGCATTCCTAAATGGAATACTGGAAGAAGAGGTATACATTGAACAACCAGAAGGGTTTGTTGATCCAGACAAGAGAAACATGGTATGTAGACTACATAAAGCCTTGTATGGATTGAAAGAAGCACCTAGAGATTGGTATGAAAGACTTCACTCCTATCTCATTAGCATTAAATTTGTAAGAACAAGTGAAAATGGAAATCTGTACTTAAAAGAAGATACCGATGGTAATATTCTGATCACTGAAATTTTTGTTGATGATATCATTTTTGGGGGAAATGAATTATTACGCAAATCCTTTGCTAATGAAATGAGAAAAGAATTTGAAATGTCTATGTTTGGGGAGATCAAATTATTTCTTGGTCTACAAATTCTTCAACAAGATGTAGGCATATATCACTCAGTCCAAATACATCAAGGAAGTGTTAAAGATATTCAAGATGGAAGATTCCAAACTAGTTGGAACACCTATGGCTACCAAATGTAAGCTGACAAAAGAAGACAAATCAAATGAGGTAAATCAAACCCTATATAGATCAATGATTGGAAAACTAATGTATGTTGTTCATACCAGACCAGATATAACATGTGCAGTTGGAATAGTTACAAGATTCTCTGCTAATCCCAAAGAATCACATATGACTATTATCGAGAGAATTCTGAGATATCTGAAGAACACTGAGGACTATGGTTTATGGTATAAAAGAGAAGGAAAATTTGAGCTACAAGTCTATATAGATGTTGATTGGGCTGGAAACATTGATGATCGAAAGAGCACAACTGGAGGAGCATTCTTCATGGGTGATAGATGTTAGAGTAGTTATATAATAGCTAATAATTAAATCATTTAATTATTAGTCTATTATACTCTAGGCTTAAGTTTCACTTAGGCAGCGCTTATAATCCTTTAGGGTTTCGGTATCCTTTATAAGGATTCACCGCTTTGTATATAGTAAGGAGATTGTAATCATTTCATTGTTGATAATATAGAATTTATTTCTTTCAACATATTTTTCCTATCTCTGGCCTTTTGGCCGCCATAGCTTTCTGTCTTCTCTTCTGTTTCTTGCTTCTTCCTTGTAATAGTTATGCATGCAGGTGGTCTTGGGAGGATTTGTCTTTATCAAATTTAACATGGTATCAGAGCGAGTTTGCTGCTCACTGTTCAGTCTTCGTTGAAGCATAGAGGGTTTTAGAGGTTTTTCTGGCATCTTCCATTTGATTCTGGGGGGTCTCTATTTTTTGGGGCACTTTGGACCAAAATTGACCTCACGGTTGTGTCCAGAAGGCCCAAAAACCCCAGAATCCATATAAAGCTTGTCCGTTTTGGACACCGGGGCATCTGGAGAAAATTTTTTGGCCTCCCAGAGCCGTACGGGCACGGTTTTCAAGAAAAAAAATTTAAAAAACCTTGTTTTTTAATGTTTTTGGCAGTTTTTCACGCGCGCGCAGTGTTATTACAAACGCGCCACCGCCGGGCTGCCACCGCCCCACCCAGGCCCGGCCTCCGGCGGTGTGCCTCCTGCCTGTTCCTGCGGCCCCCCGCCGCTGCCCGCCGCCCTCTGCGGCCCCCGCCGCCCCTGCGGCCCACCGCCCGGCCCTGCACTGCGCCTCTCTACAACCGCCGCCTCCCGGCCCGAGCTCCGCTCCGCCAGCTACCCTACACTGCTCCACCGGTGGCGGGACATTTTCAGCCCCCGCGGGCCTCCTGCCGTGGCCGCCGGTCATATGGCCGACCAGGTGCTGCGGCCCAGCCCCCGGCGCGCGCCATGCACCCGGGGCCCAAATTTTTTAGCCCCTGGGGCTCAATTTTGAGCTTTTTTAGTTTTTTTGGAGGTACTTGAGCCTTTTTTACAATATCTTGAGCATACGGGGGTATTTTTGCGACTTCCATATACCGTCGAAAAGCTCTTTCCAAGCACTTTCCGATGATGGGGGTTAGGATTTTTGGATCTACTGTTTCAATAGCATTTTTTTCTATTGAAGTTTGATATCTCTTTTTTCCTTTCAGGAGTCATATTTGGCTCATCCGGACTCCATTTTTGGCAAACGAGATATCGTTGAAAAGCTGGTTCAGTGCACTATTCAGTTGCAGGGTTCCTTTTTCCAGATTCTACTCCAGGTTTTCTCTCCTCTAAGTTTGGCAGTTTATGCCCTCTGGTGGATTGCTTGGTTCTACAGGTCCTGGGATCTCTTCTTCTGATTTCATAGCTCACTCTTCTTTCTGACTTCTGAGCTTGTATGCTTCTTCTATTGCATTTTTGTTCTGAAAATGCACTGAGATAAAGTGCCTACTTCTGCATTTCTAGGATTTCAAGCACCTTGTATGGTTGATGTACTTGCACTCTATTATAAAGTGCCATGGGGGGTTATGATGCTTTTGCTACTTTAGGCGCATCCACCTTTGTCAAGTGAGCGTACCTTCCATGACATTAGCCCATGCTGTGTGTCAATGACACCACCCTTTAGCCTATGTGTGTACTTCTGTTGCACTGTTGGTGTTCCTGGTTCTTCTTCTGCAGATGTTTTTGGCATTGCATTTCAGTGTTCCTGTCACCTCTCCCAGTTCAGCATTATGGGGGGGTTCACTTGTTGGTTCTATTACTTCCTGGTTCGATTGATCAGCTCTTCAGACATTATCTTCTCTACTTGGTCATGCACTTCAGTGGGGGTTCCAGCAGTCTCTTCTGACAGAGTTTACAATTCATTGCTTCGGAGATGCTTCTTTCTCTTTCTTGTTCCTCTCTCTGGGACATCTTTTCCCTTTTTTATTTTGGGTACCTGATCAGGCCTAGTTGCCGGGACCCATCTTTCCTGCTTTCTGCAGTAGTGTTTAGCAGTTTTGCTTCTCCCTAAGTTACACTTAATGGGGGGTGTTAGAGTAGTTATATAATAGCTAATAATTAAATCATTTAATTATTAGTCTATTATACTCTAGGCTTAAGTTTCACTTAGGCAGCGCTTATAATCCTTTAGGGTTTTGGTATCCTTTATAAGGATTCACCGCTTTGTATTTAGTAAGGAGATTGTAATCATTTCATTGTTGATAATATAGAATTTATTTCTTTCAACATGTTTTTCCTGTCTCTGGCCTTTTGGCCGCCATAGCTTTCTGTCTTCTCTTTTGTTTCTTGCTTCTTCCTTGTAACAGTTATATATGTAGGTGGTCTTGGGAGGATTTGTCTTTATCAAATTTAACAGACTTGTCACATGGATCAGCAAGAAGCAAGGATGCATCTCTCAGTATACTACAGAAGAAAAGTATGTGGCTACTACTGCAAATTGCTCCAATATTGCATGAATCAAACTATTGCTAGAAGGTATGAATATGAAGATTCTTGAACTGGTAACTATCTATTGTGATAATACCAGTGCAATTAACATTTCTAAGAATCTAGACATGCATGCTAAGACTAAGCATATTGCTATCAAGTATCACAATCTGAGAGAACAAGTGCAAGCAAAGGAGGTGATACTGGAATATGTTCAATCAAAGGAACAATTAGCTGATATATTCACCAAGCCATTACTGAAAGATACATTTGAGTACCTGAGATAGAGACTATGGGTCCAATCCTTGTCTATCAATTAGTAAGCTGACTAGGAGGTTGCATCAGCCTACAAATAATCATAAGATCATTCATGTTGATGCAAATACCAAGATGAACAACAACACATACATCTGTACACAGTAGGGTACAAGTATGCACTGAACACCAGAGACATTGTACTGCTTATGGATAGGAAAATTCAAGGAATATATTTTATGAAGGGATGGAAGATGATATAGAGGAAACTTGGTTGGCATTGTTGTCAAAGGGAGAGATTAATTATCTCATTATCAGAAAAGATTATATCATTATCCATGAAGTGAAGTTCCTAAGAATCAGAAGAAAGAGTTAATTAATATTCAAAGGGAGAGAAATTGATTACATATGAAATATCCATCGGGAGAGAAGTAACAAACGGAGAGAGTTCATACAAAGAGAGAGATTGACGTCAAAGGAAAAAGAGATTATCAAGAAGAGGAACAGTCAAGGAAGAGCACATATCATCACAGAGACATTAGATGCTACATCTATCCAATAAAGGGATTAAAGATTTAAAGAACCACCCTGTAAGAAACAAATCTAAGTTATTTGAGCTTACCGAAAGCCAGACATTTGTAATAGTTACAATATGAAAGATTGATGAAACTGTTATATTTCATATTGTCTTAGTAATAGTATAGTATGATAATGTAGTGTGTTGCCCTCAATGCCAAAGGGAGAGATATTGGAGTTGATGAAAACTATCAACCCACAACTCTCAAGAATCACTTGCATGCAAACCTGTCACAGAAAGAGAGAAGCAAAAAAGCTATGGAGGCCAAAAATCACAGATTGATGGAAGAGGAAACATCTTGTGCAAAACAATGGAGAAAAGCTCTTAATGTAAGAAAATCCTCAATTAATTAATAACCATCGAATTGAATAATTTACAAAGAGGGAATCCTTATAAAAGGATACCGAAACCCTAAACGGGAAACCCTAAAGGGAAAATCTAGGTTGCATAATAATAATTAATAAAAGAATTAATTATTAAATGCCTAAAGTTTAGCTTAAGTAAAAGAGAGATAATAAGTGACTTAATAATTAAATCAATATGATTTAATTAATAA
>MU223461.1:2867707-2889731 GCA_018584345.1 Thuja plicata | reverse complement strand
ATCCTCAATTAATTAATAACCATCGAATTGAATAATTTACAAAGAGGGAATCCTTATAAAAGGATACCGAAACCCTAAACGGGAAACCCTAAAGGGAAAATCTAGGTTGCATAATAATAATTAATAAGAGAATTAATTATTAAATGCCTAAAGTTTAGCTTAAGTTAAAGAGAGATAATAAGTAACTTAATAATTAAATCAATATGATTTAATTAATAAGTGGAATCACTTTATTACTCTAACAAGAGATTGATGACATATAACTGATTGAATGTTTGAAGATGTTAAGGTTATCACCGAAATGTAGAAAGATAATGCAAGACATTAAATCAGTTAATAGATTATATTGTCATTGATGTCAACTTGATATAATCTAATCGGTTATAATCAAAGTGTCAAAGACTTTAGAGAATCAGAGAGATAAAGATTATGATTTCAGTAATGTATAAAAGATAAGCATTCACTATGTGACTTAAAACACCGACGACTAGTGGAACCCGATAGACATAGATAACTGAAAGTCAAGTCACAGTGATGCTCAAGCAAGAACACTAATGAGAAGAATCACAAGCATACCTGACAGCCAAAAGCATAGTCTAAATTGATGGACAGACAAGCCTAAAGGACAGACAACCCTGACAAATAGACAACCCCGATGGAGAAGGCTGAGGAGAACTAGAGTGTTGACCGAAGCTATCAAAGAGTTAAAACACCGAAGATAACTTGAGTTCAAAAATGACAAAATATCTAGTTGGCAGAGCTAAATATAGACTTAACTAGTAGTTATCATTGTTTTCATTGACAAGATAAAGCCAAAGATAAGTAAAGGGTTTAAAGCTATTTTTTTCAGTTGGCAAGAAGATCTCTGCGAGATAAAACAAGAGTTTTGCTTTAAATCAGATTGGCTCAAATTGTGAATCATGCCAAGATCAAGAAAATAAAGAACCTAACAATGGTGATATCATTTTATAAAGAGACTATAGACCTTATGGCAAGAAATATTGTCAATTAGTGTCAAAACACATAGTCATTCAGTGTTGCTCGAGTATTCAGTGTTGCCTGAGTATACAGTGTCATCCGAGTGTTCAGTATTACCTGAGTGTTCAGTATCACCCAAGTGTTCAACATCACCTAAGTGTTTAGCATTGCCCGAGTGACAGTTTATCACCTGAGTAGTCTTTTGGACCCGAGTGATAGTTTGAAGTTGAATTCTCATATATTGTTAAATATAATTTTGTTTATTGCAAGCTGACTTACAAAGTTATTTGTTGGATAAAGATACATATGTAAGATAGTTTCTTTTATCCAATATCAAGACAATGATTATGGTTATGTGAAGAGTATATGAGTAAGAATGTATGCATAAGGCATGTAGATGGCAGTTTGATTTAAGTGCATAAGTATTCAAGACAACATAGTCTCATCTATCACATTCAGGTGATCAGTTATATTTAAAGGATCTTATTCAACAATCACAATTGAATAGAGCAGATCATCAACTAGTTCATTCTCACAGGTGGATCAGCAAAATCCTTTAACAAGGTGGACCTAATAGTCCTTTCTATGCTCCTAATAGGGTAGACCATTAGAAGTGGTCATTGTAAGCTCTAACAGGCTAAATTTATACTACAGTACTAAATCTTGTGGGTATCATCCCCACCCTAGTTTTACTTTCTTTTGGAAGGTTTCTGGGTAACCAAATATTGTGTTATGTGTTTTGTATGATTCTTTACTTTCAAGTTATATGCATGCAAACAAATAATTTAATCTAATTTTAGATTAAAAGGATTAAGTTTTATTGATTCCTGATTCACCCCCCCTCTCAGTCACTGGGCACATCATATAATTCCAACAATTGGTAGCAGAGCGGTAGTTCTCTTATCAAAAGTTTAACAACTTGAGAAAATATCAGAGGATATGGAAACATATAGACTGGAGAAAGCCATTGAAAATGAAAAGATAGATCTTAAAGTAGCCATGGATCAGATCATAATACTTAAGGAGAAACTATCTCTTTCCTTGAAGAGAAGAAAAAAATTAGCAGTGCAAATGAATGATAAGAACTATATAAAAGAAAGAATTGAAGAATTTTGCAAAGAAAGAAGCTCAGAAGAAGCTGATGCAGCCATTGAAGACTTTCTTGCAAAGAATCTCACTTTACATGAAGAGGTTAGAAATTTGAAAAGAGAACATGAAGTTCACTCAATCAAAATGTGTGAAGTCATGGAACTAAAGAAAAAAGTAGAAGATGATAGAAATATAGCACAAGAATATAAAAGACTGTTGAGTACAAGATTAGGAGAAAAATAAAATGAAATCCAACACTTGTCACTTCAAAAATCTAATTTGGTAAGTCAACTCAACAATGAAACATAGGAAGTTGTCTATCTAAGAACAGAAAATGAAAGACTGTAGAATGATCTCAATACTAAAAAGAAAACAAATGAAAGTATGATGAATTCACAAACTAGCATGGATCAGGAAACAAAACTCATACATCATGGATAGATTGGATTAGGTTATATTGAACAAGGTGAATCCTCACAAAAAGGTGCTCAAAGGAACAACAAACCTACATGCAATCATTGTGGTAAGTTGGGGCACACATTAAATAAATGTTGGAGCAATGGAAAGTCAAAATTTAATGGTAAATGCTACAGTTGCAAAAAAAATGGACATCAAGCAAGTGAATGCAAAGAAAAACCTAAGTTTGGAGGGAAATACTACAAATGCAACAAACAAGGTCATAAATCTTCCGAGTGTAGAACTAAGAAATGAAATCCTACCGAACAATTAGCCAAGGCAATTTTTGGTTGGGATTACAACACTTGGTATAGATACTATCAATGTGGTGAATATGGACACATTGGTGCAAATTTTATGAAGACTCACTTCAGAAAAAAGAGATCCTACTAAGAGATGTTATGTGTGGAAGAAACTCGGTCATCTAAGAAAGAACTATATGAACAAAGAAAAAGTTGATACTGGTTTTGAGAATGGAAAAGCCAAAGTCTCTGAAATTAAAACTCAGATGAGCAAGCAATGGGTAAGGAAATCCTCAGATAATTCAAATCAAAGAAATGAAGGATCTAATGACACCCTAAATAGTGAGATGGGTGGATCTATTATCATAGAATAGGAAAGTAAGGAGATGACTAGAACAATGCAATACAAGCCATCCTACATCAGTTCCAGATAAACAATATAGTCCATATCCACATATTGATGCATGAGGACATATTATAGTTCAACCTAAGTTAGAATGTTAGTTACACCCGAGTCACTCTAGCTCACCCGAGCTAAGTTGGGCAATGTTGATAATTGGAAAGTTAGTTTCACCCGAGCTTCCGAGTGAATCTTGGAGAAACACCCAAGCCACACCAGCTACTATGTACAGAGCATTTAATGAAATACTCTAATGCTTAAAAATCTCTTATAAATGAAGGATTGTAAAGAGTATTGCTTACAAATATTTTAGTTTACAAGTCAATTTAGAGTCCTTAGCAATTTAGTGCAAATTCATGATTGAAAGCAGTGTTTGATCATTTCATTCGAGCAATATGGCATCCACTTCTAGCAGCAAGGTCAAGAAAGGTTCTGATATGCTAGTAAGGAATGCAATTTGTGATCCTCCGGTGTTCAAGCTTCATCTAGAAGTTGCAAAGGAGATAGACTCAATGGGATATCATTCCCTAATTCCTCCAAGAGTGTTACTGGTTAACAAAGGTAGCTTCTATCACTGCAACATACAGGAGATTGAAACCAGTGAGATGAATCAAGCATATGATAAATTATGTACCATTGAGAGCATGAAGCCTGAGCATAAGCACCTCAAAACCAAGGGTTTGACACACATCATGTATATGCCAAGGGACTTCCAGAAAAAATGGATGAGATATGTTCTTGTCCTGTCCACGACATGAAACTATGGTTGGAACATCCTGTGAAGATCACTAAGAAGATAATTCACCGTGTCACCAGGTTCCCTATGCTAGATAAGCCAAAAGCTACCAAAACCCTAACCAGGGATGATAGAGGCATGATACTTAACACAGTAACTAATATGGAGTTGAAATTTGGGATTTCATGTCATAGCCCACAAGATATACAGTTTGAGAAGACCCAACAATGTTGCATGCAAAGTTGTTGACCTAGCATACAAAGTAGTAAAGAAGAATCTGGTATTCAACCTAGCAGAATTGCAACTCACTCAGTTGAGAAAGAATATGGAGAGCATCCGAGTATCCAATACCAACTCATGTAAGTTTGGTTCTCTTCTAATCTACATACTCTTTTATGTTGAGAAGTTCTTTCCCTCCAAAGGAATAGTAGAATGGAAGAAGGATAGACCAATCATCCATCAAATTAATGAATTCATAGTTGAGATGCGAGATAAATTTGATAGCATTATGGATGGATACTTTAAGAGTTTCAAATAGAAGACACAGAGTAGATATAGAATTACCAAACAACTAGTTGAGAAGTACAAAGATGAAATTTGTTTTCTAGTTGATTGTGATAAGGTTTATTTACAAGCAGTAAAGCCTAGGGTTTCATGGGTACAACCCCTACCATATGAAGTTAACAATGATGACACAAATGATATCATAGAGGCTCTTGTGAATGAACCTGTCAATCCAAAGGCACCTTAATTTGGAACATATGAGGAAGAAAAGAGTAGGATATCTTTGGAGGTTGAGATTCGTAAGATGTTGAAAAGAGGAAGAAAGAGACTTGATACAATCAAGAAGAAGTATGGCAAGACCTCTGACTCTCCTACCATCTCTGAGAGTAAATATGATATAGTTAAGATAGAGGAAGTTGAATCTGAAAAGGAAGAAATTGATATTAAACCTCCATAGAAGAAGAGGAAGACAACACCAGAAAATGACAAAAGGCACTACTCCTGTTGTCACCTTGAGGAGATCAAGAAGAAAAGTTATACTAAGTGATGATGAGGATGATGAAGAAGATGTTGTGGTCTTCACTAAACCTACACCCACACTTGATCAAAATATTAAATACCTTAGAGAAGGAAGAGCCATGAGTTCTTTGAAGTCACTGAATTATGCTTCTAGGTCAGAAGAAGAAAAGAAGAAGATTGAACAAGCAGTGGTGGAGAAGATGGAAAAGTGGAAATATGACCCTTCCAAGTTGAAGAGTTATATGAATATAAACTTATTTAAGGCAGTATCTATTCCTTGGAAGAATGCAGTACAAATTGAAAAAGTTATAAGGGAAGAGACATTGAAGCAGGTCATGCCTGCAATGAAAGGCAAAGAAGTAAAAGAGGCCTTGAGCAAATATGAGAATAATCACACCCCCAAATTCAAGGAATTCCAAATATTGAACAAGAACATAGAAGATGTAGCTCAGCATGCCACATTAGTTTGGAAATCAATATTATAGATAACAGAAGGCAATGTGAAGGAAGAAGTACCGAGTACAAACCCTCTAGCACAGGGAAATGATGATACACTACCCGAGGTACATACTATTGAAGAGTCCAACGTAGAGAATATTTTAGTTGAGGTAATGGCATCATTACCCCAATCTCCTATAAAGAATATAGTACCTCCAAGCAAAGACAAGGTTGCAGAATCTACATCTGAACAGACAAAGACCGAGAAACAAGCTCCTCTTACTACTGAGACATGCACACCCGAGTCGCATAAAGATAAGGTAGATATTTCTAATATTGATTCATTAGTAAATATTGATCCATTAATTGGTATTGTAAATGCCAATGAACTAATTGGATTGAATACTGAAGCAAAGGATGAGGTAGGTAAAGGTAAGGAAATTGTTCCTTCATCAATTCCTAAGACATAGGCAAGAATTACTGATGAGATAAATCTAGATAAAGAAATTGGGATCTATCCAACTTATCTATAGAGAAAATGGATATTTTGGGAGAACTATGGAAGAAAAGAGCCACACATCAAAAGCTCCAAAAGGAAAGACAAAGGAATAAAGTACTTGAAGATGTCAAAGACATATTTGTAGATGCATTGCAGATTGAAGTCAATGAGAGTGACTCAATAATGGACCAACTTGTTGACATTGTCCACAAGTTCAATATAGATATGAATGGTCAGGAGAAGTTACTTGAGAAGGCAGAGAAGAAATTTGAGAACAAAGTTCTAGAAAACATTGTAAAGAAGATTGCAATTGACTAGGTGCAACTTACAAATATCATTAACACTCTAGAATCCACTATGAAAAATGTGGTAGCACTATTTGTAAAGTTTAGTGACTCCTCTAACTTTACTATGTAGATCAAGAAAAAGTTAGTAAAGATCATTGCAGACATGAAGGAAATTGCAAGGTAGTTAGCACTTGACCCAAGCACCAGTTCTGCTCACTTCATGAAAATAAAGTATCTTACTGATCTACAGGCTGAAGTGCTGAGAGAAGAAGCAAGGACCATAGAATCTCTTACAAAAATCCAGAGCCAACTTATACCACACATGGATGGAATGAATAAACACATAACACATGCTAAGACAATCATTCATGACAACAACTTCTCAGTTTCTGAGATAATGAGAGTCTTATGCAAAGCTACAAGTTGAACTGCACATCTTGAAGGTGCTACAGGACAATTGGAACAACACTCTATCTCAAATTTTGAAGGTACATAGTGATTTCTTATCCTACTTTGGGATAACATTGTAGATATCACTTTTTGGCATTCTTATTAAAAACAAGGGGGAAATATTATTACATTGTAATAAAGAGAACATATGTACAGTGAATATATATTTTATTGAAAAACACAAAAATAGAGTCAGTTGGACTCGAACAACAAAGGTAGTGTCAAAACCTGAGCAAATAGAAAGGGGGAGTTTGACATATCAGATACATAATTCAATGATAAGTGTTTTTTTCACTAATACCAAAGGGGGAGATTGTAGACCTTATGACAATAAATATTTTTAATTAGTGTCAAAACACTTAGTCATTCAGTGTTGCCCAAGTATACAGTGTCACTCGAGTGTTCAGTTTCTCGAGTGTTTAGTATCGCCTGAGTGTTCACTATCGCCTGAGTGTTTAGTATCACCCATGTTTTCAAAATCATCCAAGTTTTTAGCATCACCCAAGTGACATTTTATCACCCGAGTAGTCTTTTGGACCCGAGTGATAGTTTGAAGCTGACTTTGCATATATTGTTAAATATAATTTTGTTTATTGAAAGCTGACTTACAGAGTTATTTGTTGGATTAAGATATATATGTAAGATAGTTTGTTTTATCCAATATGAAGACAATGATTATGATTATGTGAAGAGTATATGAGTAAGAATTTATGCATAAGGTATGCGAATGGAAGTTTGATTTAAGTGCAGAAGTATTCAGGATAACAAAGTCTCATCTATCACATTTAGGTGATCAGTTATATTCAAAGGATCTTATTCAGAAAACAAATTTGCATAGACCAGATCATCAACTGGTTCATTCTCACAGGTGGATTAGCAAAATCCTTTAATAAGGTGGACCTAACAGTCCTTTCTTTAAATCTCTTAACCAAGTTTCATTACTTATTGTATTGTACAAAATCCTTTAACAAGGTGGACCTAACAGTCCCTTCTATGCTCCTAATAGGGCAGACCATTAAAAGTGGTCATTGTAAGCTCTAACATGATAAATTTATACTACAGTACTAAATCTTGTAGGTATCATCCCCACCCCAGTTTTACTTTCTTTTGGAAGGTTTCTGGGTAACCAAATATTGTGTTATGTGTTCTATATGATTCTTTACTTTTAAGTTATATACATGCAAACAAATAAGTTTATCTAATTGTGGATTAAAAGGATTAAGTTTTATTGGTTCCTGATTCACCCCCCTCTCTCAGTCACTAGGCACATCATATAATTCCAACAAAGACAACTTAATTTATTATGAATTAAGGAGAGTGAATGAAAAACATGATGTTGAAGAGAAACTAGTGAAGAACAACTTCATACAGTCCTGATCAATCAAGCTGAGAAAAGAGTTAAAGATTTCTATGCACACCAAGAAAAAGAACATAGCATCACCGAACAGAACAAAAGTGGAGCAAAGGTATTGAAAAGATACATTGATCAGATTGATTTTGTGAGCTTACAATAGATCTGAAAATCTACAAGTATAAGTTGTATATGCAAACAGATCATACTGTTGCAGTTTAACTATTGATTCATAAATTCTCTTAACCAAGTAGGATTTAAAAATCCTTTCTATATTGAGACACATCCCAAGGAGTATCAAAAAGTTTGATCATGAATATAGCATGAGATGCCATATACCATTTGAAAAACTAGAAGAGTTTGGACAAGGAAGGTAGCATAAGAATGCCCGATATCAAGTGACAAACTAATCTTTTAAATCCTCTAACAAGGTCACACCTAACAGTGTGTTTGTAACCTTTAACAGGGTTGGCTCTTCACTGAGCTCACTTCAGAAGAGTAAAATTTTTGGGTTACCGGTCCCAAGTGGTTTTTCCCTTAACAGGGTTTCCACATTAAAAATCCACGTGTCAATGTGTTTATGAGTCATTAATTTAGTGTTTTCCATTACACATAGCTATTCTAGATTGATCGGTATACTCTAAGTAATTTATTATTTTTGGTAAATTGAAAGACTGCTATTTGGTAAACATGTAAAATAAGGTTTAACAAAATATTCTGAGCAGTAGTAATTTGATAAGTATATTTGAAGGCATTCATCTTATAGTACTAAAGATAACTAGATGCTTATTATTGTGGTACTAAGATTTTGGGTTGATTAATTGGAATATTTTTGAGGCCATTGATTCACCCCCCCCTCTCAGTTATTACTAACACTTTACTCTTAAGAGGTTCCTCTAAAGGTAACAAATTTTTTTTCATCCCATTAGCAACAATAGTGTAAACATCCCTTCTACCATCATGCATAACTTGCCTATCATACTACCATGCTCTACATAACAAAATATGACACACATCCATAGGCATAATATCACACAAAATCTCATCATAATATTTCCCAATCTTTAATTTGACACCTTGTGTTTATCTTGTATCCATACAATTTGACAGGGTTTAGGATGCTTCATCCTCTGCAACTTCATTTTGTCAACCAACTCCTCTGAAGCTAGATTATTATAACTGCCAATGTCTATGAAAACATTGCACACCTTGTCTTGTACCTTGCATCTAGTTTCAAACAAACTCTTCCTCTGTATAGATTTCTTCTCTTTTTCTCCATGTTATAGGATTATTTTAGTCATCAAGGTTGCACCTGCCTCTGCTTGATTTTTGTTCACTAAACCAGTGGACTCTTCATCAACAAATATTTTTCCTACTGCCTTTTGCCTTTTTCTCAGAGTTACCTTGCTTGCATTCAAAGGCTCTATGTCCCGCTTCACTGCATTTGAAACATGTGCCACTAAACTTCCTCCTTTCACCACTACCTTTCCCTTCATTCTGGTAGGAACTCCTGTCATTTCTCCTATACCAATCATTATCTTTAACTTTTGACTCACTTTTTCCCTGATCTATAGAAGATCTACCTCTACCTCTTTGAAATCTTTCTCCTTTGCCTCTTTTTTTTGTTCATGTCTTCTGTTTAGTCTCTCTTCAGCCTTCAAGACCAACTTGTAAGCCTCTTCCACACTCCTAATTTGCAACAGGTTAATTTCATCTTGTATAGAAATCTCCAAACCATTAAGATACCTAGAAAATTGTTCAACTTCATCATCTATATGATCTGATCTGATGTTCAACTTATAGAAGTCCTCAGTATAACTTTTAACACTTAGGTCTCTTTGCTTCAAGTTTTGCAACTTTCTAAACAAACTTACTTGGTATTCCTCATTAAAAAACTTAGCCTTTAACTTATTCACATCCTCTCCCAAGATTTGATCTTGTCTTTAGCCCTTCTTTGTTGATATGTCTGGAAATTTTCCCACCATAGGGATGCATTTCCTTTAACCTTAGTGCAGACATAATTTACCTTCCTATCTTCATTAGTTCCTTCAATTTCAAAATACTTGTCCATCTCTATGATCCAATCTATCAACTCATCAACATCTATGTTTCCATGATAATCAGGTAGATTGAAATGAGGTCTCCTATTAAAATTATTCAAGGCTCTAATGAACCTCTCATCTTCATGATTCAACTCTGGTTGTGCTTCATTGTTCTCTCCTTCCACTGATGGATTCATATTTTTTTCATCTCCATCTTCATCACTTGCATCTTCTATATGTTTTCCTCTCCTGTGAGCAGTCTCTATTGCTTCCAATATGGAAAACATTTTTCTCAAAAAGTCTAAGACCGCTGGATCTGCATTCCTAGCTCCACCTCTAGCATTCCTCCTAGCCATCCTCATAATCCTTAGTAGTTTTAGGATAGATCCTTTCAACTACCACCTGACAAGAAAACCTTAGGTTAAAAAATCTTGCTCTGATACCACTTCATGCAGTCAAGGATGGAAAAATATCAAAATTGAAGTCCAATCCTTGCAGTCAATTCAACACAACAAAAAACAACAAGAACAAAAACCCAAGATGGATAGAACGAAAGATCTACCTTCTATTATTCTCAAAAAATCATTTACAATAGATCTGCAACACACAGTCTCACATGTCAAGCATACATGCCTGATTATGATAAAAAAACCTCATACAAACCTTAGCCAACTACGCCAAATAATATTATGAAAATCACCTAATCCTTAGGAATAAGTCCATAAGCTTATAAAGAAAATAGCAACATCGGTCGGCCCAGAAAAGGTCACATCTCCCAATAATTGAGAAAACTTGTTACAATAATTAGGTTAGGACCTAAATCATCTAGAACAACCTCCAATTAAAGAAATAAGAGATGAGATCATACAAATAAGTTGACCTCAAACATAACAATGTGCTGGCACTATTGTACATGGAGATTCCCATCGGTAGATCAGGAAATTGATTGGTAATACCATGTCTGATCGGTAAAATGAAGAACATGATAGTCAATCAAAGAATGAAAAAAATCTCTAGCATGATGAATCCAAATAACGTACAATCATAGGATAAGGTTCAACACAAAGTCACGAATACAGTGAAGCAACTGCAACTCAAAAGAAAAAGTACAGATTGACCGCCAACTGAAACACCCAACTGATCAAACATGAAACAAATATTTTTTTGGTTCATGCAAGATTGAAAAGATCCCAAGATGCTCCTACATCAAACACTTTTCTTTTTCCTTGTCTTGATACAACTAACATACTAGAGAGCTTGTAAATTATTTGATGTTCTACACCAAAGGCATGGTGACATCTGTTTTCTTTTCAATAATCTCTTTTCCCTTATTATATTTTATATCCATTTTGATAGCTCTCAACCACATATCAAGCTTATGCACTTCTCCTTGTTAAAAATGGTTGCTTCTATTAACTTATTTATTCAGGTCTGCCTCATTATTCAGAGAGTTAGGAGGAAATTGTGTCACATTAATGTAGTCTCTATTGGTGATAAAAAATTTTACGTTGTAAAAGTAACCAATATACCCTAAGACTATTATTAGGGATGGTTAATTCCAAGTATAAGAGCTCTACAAGGTAACTAGACTAACTATAGGACAAGATTGTCCTCTACTCTTCTAGCTCTGCAAAACCAAGGTGGGTGCACCTAATCCAGAAAAATATTCAACCTTCACAACTCATTACAACTATGGATGATTACAACAGATTAATGGCAAGTAAGTACTAAATGGTAACCACTCATTCAGCAACTCTTCACTACCATGCAGGACACACAACCAACAACCACAAAAATTAAAGGGACTGAAAAGGTATTGATATTTTTTGATAGGGAATAATATAGCCAAATCTATTCAGATATGTATCAAAGTAGAAGATACTAATTACTTATCAGTGCTTTATCCATTGGAAAATAATTCTAGTTCAGATACAGGATAGAGAAACTAACTATTGTTAAGGACTCAAAACCATAAATACAGATAACTCCAGATCAAACACTTCTTATTAATCCTTTCATAGACAAACCCATAGAGTCTATGTCTTACCCAAAGTAGATTTTAATTTTATCCTTGATCAAAACTATGGACTAAAACATATACATAAAGAAAGTCCATGCAGTGAACTAGAAAATTCAAAACTCAAGAGGCAAGCAAAAATGAGAGACTTGAATCAGAAATGTTGTATTAAGTATAAAGAGTCCAGTTTCAATTCCAAAATGTTTCAAAACATATACCACTTCAATAAATGCAAAATATCTACAACTTTCTTCTTCTATGATAATACTATATAGATATACATCTTCTATACTCACAGGAAAACAATAAAAAGGTTTTATGCCTTATGCTACTTGCCCAAAGTTTTTCCAGCCTCTACTAAATGATCTTGGAATCCTTTTATAGATCAAGGACTGCAAAAAACTTCAGACAATTTAGGGTTCAGGCTAAAACATCCAATCTAATACTTGATAGAAATAAAAAATATATTTTAATAATAAACAATTTCTGTGATCAATAAGTTGAAACATTCCCATGATCCAGTTTGTTGAAAAATCTAATCTAACCGCCATCCACCTGGGAAACTACAGAATACAGCCCTGTCAAAGGAATACTAGATGGAATGTCTAGTCCACATTAAATACCCTGGTAAAGTCTTGGCTTTTCAGATCTACAAAATATCAATAGGCTCAAGTTTTCAAGAATAAAATATGATCTCAGCCAATATTTTTGGAAAAGACACCTTATTTATGCAGAAGAAAAGAGACAAGGATAAAGCTTGATTAATAAAATGTCTAGGGCCTTAAAATAACATTCTATGTTCAAGTGCATTTAAATCCTCCCAACTTTCATTATTTCAGCATCCAACAGGTGTACAAGATAAACTACAAAGATCAAATTCTATCAATTAATGCTTTGTAATAAGACATAATCCACCACTTAAAAACCCTAAGCTAAAGATTTAAATATTTGAAAAGTGGTTAAAATGGTCATAGGCAGTGCAGGCTTTGGAGTCAACGATCCAAGATCAAGACTTTTCTCTCTTTTTAAACTCAGTCGTAGATCTCGTTTTAGGTTACCCAGGCTTTTCAACGATCTCCTTGGATAGGTGGCGGCTTTGCGCAATGTCTTGATCATTAGATATCAAGCACTGTAATACTTACCCCTTAGTCTGCCTTTCTGTGTCAGTTTCTGATCTCTTTTAGGCTTTAGTATGTATGAGTTAGTGATTTCAGGTGATTTTAAGGATACTCATGCGTTACTTTTCATTATGCTATTGATCCATTATTAGATGTATTAAATCATCTAGTTTTATATGATGTATGATTATGTCATGATTGGTTATGTATATGTTATAATGTCATTTTGATTAAGGTTTTCTGACAATACTGACCCAATATTTATATGCACATGGATCATTGTGATGTTTTGCATTATTGTTTGCTGTGATTGGTATGGTATAAGATAAGGTCATAGTTACTAGCTTCGGCGAGATCCACATGATAAACTAGTCTCAACTATTATTTTCTATATTGCATATATATGTTCGTCTCTGTCATGACAGGTTTGTAGGTACTAGGCTACGTCTTCCCTGAATTGGCAGGAGTGAGCATGCCCTATCGCAATATCTCAATGGTAAGAGGGGAGATAATATTCAGGTCCAAATCCATACCCTAAACCCTTATTTTATCCTATAACTAGACAAGAATCTGATTGACTACCCTAGTGTTTGGATCTGTCAAGTGACATGGATTCGTGAGCCTGTTTGTGTGTGCTTGGGTGTCTATTTAAGTTGATCCTCTGTTTTAGTTGTTTATCTGTTTGGATGGGTTTTAGGTGATTTAATGATGCTTTTGGCTTGATTTATTTAGTGAATATTTATGAAAAATATTAATGTTAATTATTGCACCTTAAATAAGGTTAAAACATTGATATATGAAATATATTGCTATTTAATAATTAAATATTAATTAAAAGCCTATATTTAATTAATTGATTTAATTTTTAAATCCTGATTTAAATAATTGAGATTTAATAAATATTTAATTCAACTAATTGTAATTAGTTGTGCAAAGTTGATTTATTGAATATTGCTTTGAGTTGCACGATTAATTGATTTATTTAATTAAAATATTCACATGCATTTTCAATTTAACACTTTGCTTTCATATTCTAAAGTTGAGTTATGCATGCTTTAAGTGAAAATTGAAAATAAAGAATTTCTTTTAATTATTAATTAGATAATTTATATTCCCTTTAGGGTTTTCACTTTTTGAAAACCTAATTGCTTGGTTTTCTATATCCTTGGATTGAAAGCCATTTTGGAGGTTGTTCAATCAGGGGAGAAAGGAAAATCAGGTGATGAAGGATTAGTGAAAGCTTGAGAGTATTTTAGAGCATATTTAAAATTCTTCTTTGCTTGGATTTGTAGATTGTGTTACTCTCATCAGTTATTGAGGTAGGATCTTGTTCGTGTCAATTCTATCTTTCAGATCCCCGTCTTCCATGCATCCAAAAAGCTAGGATCTTTTGTGTGATCTTCCTTGTTTGATTATTGTGTGGTTTATTGATGTAAAATTGAAGAAACATGTTCTTGGTTCAATTTTGTGGTTTCTTTCAAGTTTGCATGTCATATTTGTGCTTGTGAAAAAAAAAGTTTCATTTTATGGTGTTAGATGCAAAATGGGCATTAGAGTTTTCATGTGGAGATGAATTTGTTTCAAAGTTGCCCTTAGGGTTTCAATTTGGAAAAATGTCATTTTTTAAAGAAAATTGAAGATTATTGCCAAGAAAGGGTTTAATCCATCAGATCTGTTAATATCATACCTTGAATGTAGAAAACAAGTCAATTGAGTTAAATTTGCATGCTTGAGAAAGAAACCCTTTTTGAAAATAAATTAATATTAAAATTAGAATTAGAATTCTTTTCTTATTTGCATCAATTTGCATGCAAGGTTTTCATTTGGAAAATCAAATATTAATGTTTATTTTCTTGTTTGTATCAAATTGCATGTTTGAGAAAGAAACCCTTTTTGAAAATAAATTAATATTAGATTTAGAATTCTTTTCTTGTTTGCATCAATTTGCATGCAAAGATTTCATTTGAAAAATACTATTAAATTTAGAATATTTTTCTTGTTTATGTCGATTTGCATGCTTAGAGAAAACTCTTCTTGAAAAAGAAATTAAATATTAAATTTAGAATATTTTTCTTGTTTGTGCCAATTTGCATGCAATAGAATTCTATTTTTAGAAATTATGTTTCTTTAGAAATTCTATTTTTAGAAATTTTATTTTTAGTAATATATTTTTTTTGAAATTCTATTTTTTAAAAAATAAAAAATAAAAAAATAAAAAAAGTTATTTTTAAGAATTTGCATAAAGTGGTATTCTATTTTTAGAAAATCTATTAAAAAAAAAAAAGATATTTTTTTAGAATTTGCATGGAGTGGTATTCTATTTTTAGAAATTCTATTTAAAAAAAAAAAAAAATTGAATTCTCATGCAGTGGGTATTCTATTTTTAAAAATTCTATTTTTTTTTTTAAAATAGAAAATTTTTACTTGTAATTATAGTTAAATTTTTAGTAATTATTAAATAGACTAATTTATATGATGTGAATGTTATAAATTAATCTATAGAGGCTTTATGTACATTTTCTATGAAAAATTGAATTATATTGTTGTTAATAATTTTATTGGATAAACTAATTTGCATAATGTTACTATAAATGAGTTTATCACTGAATTTTATTGCCTTTCTAGAATCGTACTCATTATACAATGATGTGTCTTCTAAGTGACTGATTGAAAATAATTGTGTTTCTTTTCCTTTTTTGCGATACCGCAATGTGTCAGTTGTCTATTGGGATTAGTTTGCTATCAGGAGGTAAAACCAGAGGTTTTAGGTTTTCTATTTCTATGATGTTTGTGTGCTTCAGTGCATATTTTTGTTGAGATCAATTTTGAGTCTTGATCTTTTTACCCAACCTGCTTGTTTAACTAGTCTTATGTGATCACGTGATAGTAATTTATGTGGTATTGGTTAATTGAGAACCAATAGTTCTTGTATGGGCAAGAACCAGTTTCGAGAGTTGTATTATCTTTTATATTGTTTTATGATTCTCTGAGGGTGTATCCCTGTATGAGCGGGAATCAATGATGAGGTTTATGAGATACCTTTATGATGTTATTTTGTGAACCTAGGGTAGGTTACCTAGTTGTATAGTAGGAGGTGGCTTGCAATAAATTGTCGGAGCTCACAAGTGGCTGCTAGGATTGTTTATTATAAGTAATTGTAACAAGTGATAACATAATAATTTATTAGGGTTTTTCGAATAATCTAATAAGATATTAAGCCTCACCCATGCTTGAGCGCTATTATAGGCCAAGATGGAGGATGAGTTGATGCTTGCCGCCTTGAGGGGTGTTAGCACTGTGGTGATTTTATTTGAATCTACTGTTGGTTGTATTTCCTATTTTGGCAGCTTTCCTAGTTCCTTGTCCTGCTCTCTGTATTCTGATGTGCTCAATTCATTTATCTCTTGTTCATTCTTGCTTTCCCTCTGTCATGTTTTCAGGTTTTCAAGTCTAAACCTAGCTCATTATGCAAAAAACCCTGAAAACCCTTGTCATTCCAAGTGTTTAAACGATGAAAATAAACCCTAGGTCTTGGCGCTTCTATTTTGCTATTACTTTTTCTATTCACTTAGCGCATGTGTTAAATGAAGTCGCCTCGTCACGTTATCCCAGTTGAATATTCCATTTGTCTTCCCGACTTTGCTTTTTCCTTGTGTCGCGTAGTCTCGTTTAACTTTTGAATATTCCTTCAGCCTTCTGAGACTTAGCGATTCCTTTCATGTCGGGTAGTCGTGGGATAATCATTTTATAAATCTTTATGAAGGAGGGAACCACTGCTTAGTCGGGTGATCGCAAGAAAATATTAATAGTTATGAAATTGTTCCTAGACTCAGTGATTTCTTCATGTCGCATTATTGCCAAATCAAGCCAAAGCTGACAGTTAAGTTTTCCTTCAGTCGCGTGGTCTCGAAATAGAATGGTGGTTAAGAGATTCTAGTTCAGACTTCGCGACTAACCGTCTGTGGTTTGCAATAATGTGTAGTCGAGATGTCGCCAGAACATGATGATGACTCAATTCCCAGTATGGATTCAGTGAGCTAATGATTGTGTGACATCTGTCAGAAGGCGAGTGGATATTAAAGGATCAGTGCATAGTCGTCAGAAGGAGAAATTGGATTCAGCGATTTCAAGACTAAGGTGCTTTGCCTTCTGTTGCGATGTCTGGACATGATTTAAGGGCAGGCAGAAACATTGAGCGATTAAACGACGACCGTCAGATGAAAGAATCAGAAGATCCAACGGTGGTCACGAAGTCTGAAGAAGAAAAGTGCCCTAAGATAAAAGTCCTCCCGACTTGGTGATTAAAGTCTGTCGCACAGTCGTCAGAAGTGAAAAAGGGCGCTTATGACCTATTAAGGTAAGATTGAACATTAAGGACTTATATCCCCCGACTTGGCGACTAAGCATTGTCGCGTAGTCTTGAAACAGAAATTAAGCCTTTGGCAACAAGGAGATAACCGTGATGGTTAAGGGTAATGGCTAGTCACAAGGTCTCAGAATCAATGACGAGTTAATGTTAACTGTGCATGACTTTGATTTCAGTTGTGTCGCATGATTGCCAAATTGTAACCCAGGTCAGCCAAAGGTTAAGAATGCACATTGTCGCCAAGTCTTGAGATGGAACCATGGTTAGTGACAGAGGCCCGCGACAAAGAGATTTAATGCAGTCACTCAGTCACCAGTCAATGAAGGTGAAAGAAAAGTCAGCTCGCAAATTAGCGACTAGTCAAAAAAATAGATGTCATCGCTCACCCGCTCAAAATCCAAAAGTCAGTTTAAACAGCTCGCGAGTATGAGATGATGGAATGTCTGAGAAGTAAGATGCATAGTCGCTCAGTCGCCGAGACTCAGGTGATATGAAATGTTAACTCACGAGTGTGCGACTGGTTAAAGATGAAGAAAGTATCGCTCACTCACAGAAGATGAAAATTTGATCAAGAAAGGATGGCGAGTATGCAACCGGTTGAATAGCAGGGCTAAAGAGCCACCAAAGAAGAAACAGAAAAAATAGAGCAAAAAATGGTGCAGGACTGAAAGAAACATGGAAAAATTCGTGTCTGAGGCTATAATTTCCATGGATGCCAGGTGGGTGGAAGATGTTGCCTTTTGATTGGCTCACTGTCAAAGAAATGAATAGATGGGAGGCGAAGCTTAAAGGATGAATATGGTTAAGACACAAAAGACAGACTTTGTAAATTAGCTGCCACCTTGTTGATTAGCTGTTGCAAAGTTGTTGCCAGCGGTTGAGTTGTCCTTCCCAGATGTCGGTAGCTTGTTGCATCCTTGTGCTATAAAAGGATCCCAAGACGACTGGGAGGAAGATGGTCATTTTTCTGTCTGAAAATACTAAATCAATTGCAATATATTTGGTCTTTTCTAGAGAAATCTCTGTTAAGTGTAGTAATTGATGATGACTTCTGAATGAAATCCAGTTCACAGTTTCTGAAGCATTTAGTGGATTTTCTATCTTCATTTTAGCATTTTGAATTGTGTTTAAATTGAATGTTCTAGGAGCATTTTCAATTTATATGTCTGTAAGGTAGATATATGAAGTACTTCTAGGGTTCTTTCAAGAAAATAATATACCTTAGAGATATTTCAACAAAGTTCAGGGTAGCAAATGAATCTGATCAATTAGTCTGGCTAAGTGTACTGAGGTAGATATATAAGGTATATTTACATTTGTGTCAGATCCTGTAATTGCCTTAAGTTTAGTCTTCAATCATGCTGGTTAAAATTATTCACAGATGACTCCATGCCCTTAGATTGAGCACTAGTCTATTTTTTCAATTAAAGTGACTATCACCACCATTAAAAATCAATCTTTACTTTCAGTTTAGTCTATTTTAGTAAAAGTTACAGTGATCATTCCCTGTAATTCCACCATTAACAAACTAGAATAATTCATTGATTTCATTATTCTAAGTTGTCAAGGGTAATCCCGCCCGAGTCTGTGGAGCTCAAAGTGCAGGAGGTCTCAAGACCTTGTTATTGTTGTTTTACTCTCTGCTTGAACAGTGTCAGGGATAAGTAGAGTGAACCTTCTGAGGAGTAATTTTTGTGATAGCAAGAAAAGGGAACAAAAAGGGGTGTGTGGCATAGTTAGTGACTTTGTCTATTTGAGAGGTCATTGGCACCGTGTAAGGTCACTTGAGTGTTGGGATTCATTGAGGAATTTTTAGGACAAAACTCAAGGGTTAGACGTACATGATGACACCTTCCTATATACAGCTTAGGTTATCTTATGCGTGTCAGTTACCTCTGGTATTTTGTAGATTTCCTTATTGTGATTCAAATAGCTTCTAGGATCTTCCTATGCATTTATTTATGATGGTTGTATACCCTTGATATTTTTCTTCTTTTTGTATACCCATGTGAGTGGGCCTGTTATTATCTCCTCAGCACGGTGGGAGTGGACCTTTAGTTCCACGTGGTCAGGTGGTAACTATTCTTATTACCATTGAGATCTGATGTTCATCTTCATGCTTGGATGATCCTTGTTGTAGTTCTTCTTATTCTTCTGGAGACTTGATCAGTTTCACGAGTTTCATATCTATTCCATATGTGTATATTGGATGACATCCTTTGGAGGATGTATTGTATTGTTATGTATTATTGCATACCCTGTGACATGTGCAGTGGATGTTGATTCACCTGTATATGCAGTCTTATTATATGAGATGTATATTATTGGATTCAGTTGATGTATCATTTATGTTAAGTTCTTTATAGTTGTTCTTTGTAGATTATTTTTCTTAAGTAATTCTACGTCAGGGAACCCTTGAGATTGGTAACCTTGTTGAGTTGTACTAATGTGTATGTCATGTTATCTCTTTTGTTGCTTCCGCATTGTTAACATTATTGTTTATAAATATTTAAAAAAAATATATCTTGTTATCTTGGTTGCATGTTTAGGTTAGTTCTCCTTGGTTCCCTGGCGGGGCATTACAAGCACTTTACCTTTAAGGCTTCAAACTAACCACAAGATCAAACTTAACATGCATGCCCTTTAATTTACTCTCAAAGATGATCCGGACCCATTGGGACACGTGGTGTAAGGGCGTAATATTTTAAACACTAATTTTTGATCATTTCATTCTTAAGGCAAAGCGTCGTCCACAAGATCTTTGCAAGCCTATTATCTCTTTAATAGCCTTAGCAATCCTAGGATCTTGATGTCATCACCTCCACACATCACCATGGCACAATGACTCAAATATTAGATCTAGTGCATCTATCCTTTGAGCCTTTATGCCACCTATTTGATCAAGCTCTCATCTGATCTGTGTCTTTAACCTGCATTTTAATAGTCATAATCCTTCTTACCTCTAAATCATTGAATGGAACGTGACCAGACTTGTCTTAACCTAGGATATATATGGAGATTCAGAGACAATGCTACCTCCAAGTCCCTGAATAGATCCCTTAACTCTGGTCACAGTCTGAGATTAAACACACTCCATAAGATCTTGGTTCAATTGATGACCAACGCTGAATCTCTGAATACTTTGGTTGGCTTTGACTTTATCTAGTGATTCAATGCTAACCCTTTGATCATGTTTGAATCTATGGTCCATATTTGATCCTTGGAAACTTCATTTTAACTTTATCTTGACTTAGGTTCATATGGAGATCATATGACTGAAAGAAACTCATAATATCAGATAGTTATCTTTAACCCTAGGTCAAATCTAGAGATTACGTGCAAGCCCTTGATCCTAATCTTGATCTATAGTTCTGATCTATCCTTAGAAAACCTGACTTGTCTTTGTCCTAACCATGCTTAACTTTGAGTCTATCTGGAGATTCAGCGAAAACTAAGTCTCCAAGTCACTGAATACTTTCCTTGACCTAAGTTATATTCGGAGATCAAGCACAGTCCATTAGATTAGTCATTGCATCGACAATTCTGATTTGATCTTCCCTAAACCACCCTAAATTAATCTTAACCCAAGCTTTATCTGGAGATTTAGAGATAACATAGTCGCCAGGTCATTGAATAGATCTCTTAACTCGGGTTACATTCTAAGATCACGTGCTAGCCACAGATCTTGATCTTAATTGATGATTAGCGTTGAATCTCTGAACTATCTTTTACTTTTTCATTTCTTTCCGAGATCACGTGCCAACCCTTTGATTAATTATTGCATCCATGGTTTGTGTTGAATCTCCAAGTAAACTTGACTTGATTTGAGCTTAACCTTGAGTTAGATCTGGAGATTACGAGATAACTAGATTGCCAAGCTGCTGAAAGAAAACCTTGACCATGGGTTCATGCAAATATCTAGCGGAATCCACACGCTCATGTCTTGAATAGATCTTGATCAATGACCCTCACTGAATATCCCACTATTTGAGTTATCCTCATCTTTACGTAGTGATCATGCGCAAAACACATGATGTAAACTTGATGCAGGAGCATCCTGGGTGTAAGGGCAATCTTGCATCACCCAAAAATATGTGTTTTTCTATTCAATAAGGGCTATTTTGTATAAAGCTGCTATTTTTGGAAACTTACTATTTTTAGTAAGTTGGTTGTTTGAACTCAGAATGTTCTAATTTTCCAGGTGAAGGTTCATCTTAGTCATATAAGAATGCCAATTGAATTTCATTGCCAGATCATCTGTATTGGCAAAGTTATTAAGGATTTACTGTTGAGATTTTAGGGTGCAAAACCTTTGAGCTTAATTTTTAGGACCTTAGAGGTCGAACCCCCAGCTGACTGGCGCTTCACAAAATAGGCACTATAGATCGTGATCTCCCCTTTTCAAAAAGTGGTTATAATAGCCAATCAGAGCTACGGTTCAAAAGTTATGGCTTCCGGAAGTTGGGCTACCTAATCTCATGTTTTGTAAATATTTAAAGTCGACCCTTTTGTAATAAAAGTGAAAAATAATT
>MU223461.1:2806006-2862571 GCA_018584345.1 Thuja plicata | reverse complement strand
GTCATATAAGAATGCCAGTTGAATTTCATTGCTAGATCATCTATATTGGCGAAGTTATTAAGGATTTACTGTTGAGATTTTAGGGTGCAAAACCTTTGAGCTCAATTTTCAGGACCTTAGAGGCTCTAGATTGAGGTCAAACCCCCAACTAACTTGTGCTTTGCAAGTTAGGCACTGTAGATCATGATCTCCCCTTTCCGAAAAGTGGTTATAATAGCCAATCGGAGCTACGGTTCAAAAGTTATGGCTTCCGAAAGTTGGGCTACCTAATCTAATGTTTTGTAAATATTTAAAGCTGACCCTTTCGTAATAAAAGTGAAAAATAATTAAATGCTAAGGGTAGTCGGCCTTAATGGCTAGATTTCTAGAACCTTCTCAGGCGGTGGAAAATTGCCTATTTAAGGAAGGCTCGTAGTGTTTTCTAGGGAAGTTCAGGGTGGTTATTTGAGGCTTTGTCCTATAGATTATTGTAAGGGATGCTCATGTGGCTTTTGATATTGTAATTCTGAAGTTTGTAATTCCACATTTGTGGAGCCAATAAGAAGCCAATTTTCTGCAAATCTCTATTGTTTCTCTTTGTTTCTGTCGTGTACTTGTGGTATTAAGGGGAGTCCCCTTCATCAAAACTGGATCTACGACCCATGCTTGATTACTAAATGAAAAAATTATACTTGAACTTGATCTAGCGACTCAACACTAAACGTAAGATAAAAAAAGGATAGGAACAAATCAATGACTTGCGTTGAATCACCAGATGAAAAGGAATATTTAGTCTTGGTTGGGAGATTGCGAGATAAAGGCAGGGTTAAAAGAGAAGATAACTTAAAAAGATTCTTAGTAGCTTAGAAAAGGTAACGTAAAAATAGAACAAGTCTTGAAGGTTTAGTGTTTTTGCATAAACATAACTCAACAAGACTAGGGTTTAAGACCATAAACCAAAAAAATTTATAGAAATAAGAGCAAAGACATGGAACCATAAAGATTTTGACAAGTGATAACAATAGATCTTATTGGGGATGTATGTCTTTCATAGGAATAACAAGAATCCACAATTCTGAGTTGAGCAGATTGCCTATAGGAAAAGGAACTAACCTACAATAGACAAAAAACCAGGATTATGTACACAAAACTGATTTACAGTCAACTATTCATGACTCAAAGAACATTAGGAGAAATAAAACTTTAGGAACTGTCGATTAACAAGCAATTCCAGAGAGTTTCTAGTTAAATCTTTTAAAAGATAAGAATCATAACTCCATTTATTGTCAATGATATATGTTCCTAACCAGATAGGATCAAACTTGTCATGTTTTCCTTTATCTTCCAATCTGACATTCCACATTAAGACCAAATCATTAGCTTCAAAACTTCTTGCAATGATCCTTTTGTCATACAGATCCTTATATTGAAGCTGCAACCTAACATTTATGTGATGTTCTTCCCTTCTTGACTCATCCAACTGTATCAAATCATCCATCTTGATCTTCATTTCATCATCTAATTCATCATCATATCTCTGGATAAATTTGTACATTGACAATAAATTAATTTGTGGCAACCTAGCATGTATGCCATAAACTAAATCAAAGGGTGCACAAACAATAGCTTTCTTTACTGTTACTCTATTAGCCCACAATGCTTGTTGCAACTTTGAGTTCCAGTCCCTTTTGTTCTTATCCAATATTCTTTTTAAAATCTTTATGAAGCTTTTATTACTGGACTCAGCTTGACCATTTCCTTGTGGGTGATATGGGGAAGAATAAGAAACTTGGATTCCATATTGCTGACAAAAGTCACTAAATTCCTCAGATCTAAAACACATTGCATTATCCACAATAGTTTCAGGACAACCAAACCTAGTGAGGATATTTTGTAGCATAAAATCAGTGACAACCTTACTAGTGTCTCTTTTGGTAGGAATTGCTTCAACCCACTTAGTAAATTAATTAGTTTCTACCAAGATGCATGAATGACCTCCACCAGACTTGTTAGGAATCTCTCCAATGAAGTCCATTCCCCACTTTTGAAAATTTTCTTCAACTATGACAGGCCTCAAAGCTAAGTTCCCACTAAACTTAAGCTTACCTGCAAACTTTTGGCAGGCATCACATTTCTTGACATAACTATGGGAATCCTTGAAAATAGTAGGCCACCAAAAACCAGACCTCTTAATCTTATGTGCAGTAGTATTAGCCATGTAATGGTCTCCACATGCACCATTATACGTTTGTTCCAACAAGTTCTTGGATTTATTATAATCTACACATTTGAACAACACTCCTTCATTGCTCCTCCACCATAACTAACCTTGTATTATTACATACTTAATAACATATAGCTTGACTGTTCTCTTTCTGTTTTCATCCATTTTAGGAGGCAATATCAGTCTTTGTAAATATCCAATGATATCTTTATACCATTCACAACAATCCATATCATAAATATAAGGCATTTGCTCTTCTTCTAACCTATTTACTTGATTTGCATCTAAATTGCTCTGCGCCATTAATTTTGGAAATCCTAGGCCTCTGACCAATTTTGTGATCTGAATGTCAATATTGAACTCTTGGATTTTATTTATCCATCTGCACATCCTTCTTGCAACTTCTTGCTGAACTATAATCTCTTTAACAATAGCACTTGGCACATAAGCAATAATAGTTTCTCCTAAAAAATAGCATCTAAAAGCTTTGACAACTATAAATAGAGCATGTACTTATTTGTCCATAATATCATACTTTAAATCTGCTACTTGTAAAGACTTACTGAAAAAGGATATAGGCTGCTCAAAACACTCTGAATTTTTTTGCAACAATGTTGCAGCAACAATATTATATAAATCAAAGGAGAAAATCTGCAAAGGCTTGTCATAATTAGGTGTTCTTAAAATAGGAGCATCTTTGATAGCTTTTTTAATACCTAAGAATGCTTTAGATGCTTCTTCACTCCATTCCACCTTGGCTCCTTTCTTCATCATCTTTGAAATATGGAGACTAACTTCTGCAAAATTTGCAACAAATCTCCTTAGGAAATTCACCTGTCCAAAGAAAGCTGGAATGCCTTTGACATTCTTTGGCTGAGGGATTTTATCAATTGCAGCAACCCTTTTAGGATCAATCCTTACTCCATATTTGGATACAATATGTCCTAGGATCCTGCCCTCTATAACTCCAAAAGCACATTTCTTTGGATTGAAAGATACTCCATATTCCAAAGCTCTGACAAAAATCCTTTCAAGATGTTCACAATGTTGATCTTCTTTTGTTGAATAAGCTATCAAATCATCTTGATAAACAACTAAAAAGTTATTTATTAAATTTTCAAATGCCACATCCATGGCCCTCTGAAAACTTGCCCCAGAAATTGTTAAGCCAAAAGGCATTCTCACATAAACATAAGTACCGCATTGTGTATTGAATGAAATCTTGAATTGTTCAAACTCCTTAACCATGAATTGGTTATATCCTGAGAACCCATCCATCATAGACATCAATTCAGACCCATTAACTCTTTGTAACATGGCTTCCATATTTGGCAAACCATAATTATGTTTTAATGAATTTGCATTCAAATTTCAAAAATCTACACAAAGTCTGATATCACTATTTTTCTTTCTCACTGGTATCAATTTTGATACCCATGTTGAATGTCTGATGGTTTTGATAGTCCCAGCATCTCTCACCTTCTTTAATTCTTCTTGCATTTTTAGTGTAAGGGTAAGATTGATAGGTCTTAGTTTTTGTTTGAAAGGCTTAGCGCTTTCCTTTAAAGGAATCTCATGTTGAAACAAATCTTCTCTATAGGATTTCAAATCATCATAGGACCATGCAAAAACATTCCTATACTTTCTAAGAAGATCAAATAATAAATTACTGATTTTAGGAGACAAATTTTTACCAATATACACATTCTTAGGGCTTTCAGTTGTTCCTATGTTTATTTCTTTCAAATCTTCAAGTTTTCTTACATTATTTGCAGGAAAAAACTTGTCTTGAGTATCAAAATATTTTTCAAGAATAACAAGCCCCTTGGGAACTCTATTTGATTTCAATTGAAGCACCTCTTTACCAAAAATGGTATATTTATTATCTAAGGTTTCAATGCATCCACTGAAATCCATTTCTTTATTTAAAAAGTTTGCTTCACAATTCAAAAATATCAGAATATCTAAGTCATCTTCAAAGACTTGCCAAATTTCAACATTGTCTAGTATTGAAGGCCTAGATTGAATTTCTATTTTAGAAATTATTGCAAATGTAATATCCTCAGGTCTTAAGGCAATGTTTTCTAATAAATATACCATTTTTTTCTGACCTCTATCTATCTAATCAATACCAAATGCATCAAATTTCTCTAATTCATCCCAAACAACATTCCTATACTGCTTAAGTCTTTGATTTTTTGAAACATATTTGGATTTAATTTGAGATATTATCAATTCAGAGTCTCCAATCACTCTGAGACTTTTTATCTTATGTTTCAAGGATAATCTCAAACCTATTAACAAAGCCTCATATTCTGCTACATTATTTGTGCATGAAAACAACAATGTAAAAGAAAACTTGAAGTTCTTACCACTAGGAGATACTAATAGGATTCTTGCACCAGCTCCTTCTTTAGAACTTGATCGATCAAAGTATATGGTCCATAAATCATATTGGTCCACCAAATTATTTTTGTCATCAGACAACAACATAAGATGAGTTCCTTCTTCATCCCTACTATCTTGTACTTGAAAAGATCCAATATCAGTATCAACAAAACAATTCATATTAGCATCTTCAATTATTTCAATCATGTGGGGAGTCCTTTCCCAAGTCACCTTGACATTGTGACCATCAATACTGAAAGTATCAAAAGACAAATCACATTGGATACTTCCCCCCATTTAAGAACTCCTTTTTCTTGACAATAACATTTCATAATGAGGAGTAATATCAACAACCAAGACACTCATGGTTAGCACTTTGTTAGGACATGCAACTAGCTTATAAGGCAGAGCCTTAATAGTACCAACGACGGGAATCTCTTTGGAGTCCATTTCCTAACATCTCCCATTAGGAGTATCAACTTGTAATCCCATTAATTTCATTATCTCTGTAGGCATAAAAATATTAGATGTTCCTAAATCTATCATACAATTTTTAAGCATCTTACCATTGATGACCAAAGTTAAGAAAAAGGGATCAACAACTCCTAAATGATTGTTTACATGATTTGCATTTAAATAAATCTGAGGCATTTTTGAAATCATTTCTTCAAACTCTCTTCCCTTGCTTTTTGAATTATCTTGTATGTTTTTTTAACCTTTTCAACACCTTCTGGTTTTTGGAATCTTATTGAAGCAACACCATCTAGCACTGTGAGGACTTTCTTCTTATGCTCCTTAATTATCATCATTTCTAATAATGGAACTTTAACAGTCATTTGTGACAACAATTTCCCCATATCAACAAGGGTGTATTTTACATTAGAGGATATTTGTTTCTCAATAATAATATTACTATCCTCAACTTGAATGATTAGAATTGACTGTTCTTTCTTTGATTTATTATTTTCCATTTTAGGAGAGAAAGAACTTGTTTCTGGCGTTTTAGATTTTTCCTCACATACAATGTTTGAACCATTTGATTTGTTTACAATTTGACATTTGGCCTACTTAGATTCTTAGTAGATCCTTCCTTCTTTTGTGTCTTCTTGGCGTCTGCTTTGTTTTCTTTGATAAAAATGCCAGATGGTTTTCTACCTGCATCACCAACTACTCTATTTCTCAATTTATAATTACTTCTTTCTCTAGTAACAAGATCAGATTTAATTTGTGTTGTTTCCTCATTATAAGGTCTTCTCAATTTTGTAGATTCCTCACTATTTTGAGCATAACATCTTATATTATCAATTTTTTATTCTTCACTATTGAACAAAAATTGTTGATGATATACTTCTACTCTACCTTGTGAACCATACATATCATGGTTCTCAATTTAATTACTAGAATCTACACTAGGACATGAATAAGAATCATTCATAGCACAACCATTGTAATCACACAATTCACCTTCCTCCTCTCCTTGTTCCTCATTTGTATCCATATTCAGAACAACAACACAAGAATCAGGATTATCTAGGGATTCACAAGCTTCACACCAATAATCATCATTACACATATTAATAGAATTTTTGTGCAAAGGATCAGGAGTCCTATTATCAAGCTTGTCCTTTCTTTGTGGGAAAATAGGTTTCCCATCCTTAAATTGGGTACCATAAGGATAATTTTGCATTTTTGGTTGTTGACTATAACTGTTATGGGATGAACTACTATTAGGTGGAGCTCTATAATCTTTATGTTCTGGTTCCTTTTGATTGATCCTACTAAGCCACCCATCATCCCTTCTACCCATTTTTCCTGATACTTTTCTATTCATTTCTATATTAACGATTGTCTTATAGGCTCCAGTAAGGCTTCTTGGGTTCTTGTCTCGGAGAGATATCCCATTTTAGAATCATAATCATTTAAATATGTAGCAAGACATACCTTTTCATCAAGCCTTATTTTTTGAAAAATCCTATGCATAGCTCTTTGGAACCTTGTATTGAATTCAATAACTTCCTCATTTGATTTTTTCTTTATATTTTTAAATTCATTCAACAAGATTCCCTCACTTATCTTATCACCATATTGATCTTTAAAGAAATCTATCAATTCATCCACAGACCCCACAGAACCATGAGATACCCCTCTAAACCACTCCCTAGCATCTTCAACTAGAGACTGAACAAAAAGTTTCATCCAGATATCCTCATGTATGATGTTATATTATTGATTGAATAGAAATTTGTGACTTTTGGGGTCATTTATTTCAATACATGTCACCTTCTTCTTTCCTTTATCTTTAGAACCTTGAGCATCAATATTTTGGTGAGTGATAAGTTTCTCTTGATCCTTCTTAATTTTTTCAACATATTTTATTTCTTTATTTTTTAGCCATGGCTCTTTTTAATTTGTCATTTATGATTTTCTCTTGTTTTGTTTTCTTATTGGCCTTCTCTTTCTTTCTTTGTTTTCTGATGGACGACTGCTCTTGGAGGTATCTATTATATTCATCTTCATCTTCAAAGGAAACTTCAAACTTTGAAGTAGTATTATTAGATTTCTTTTCTCCTTTCTCACTAGGAGAATTGTAATCTTCATATGTACCCAATCCTAAGTCTAGAGCTTCCTCATATTCTGATGTATTCTCTTCATGACTATAATGGATTGAATCCTCTCTCTTAATGTCTTCTTTTCTTCTTGGAGATGGACTATATTTGTTCTTATTTTCTCTCCTAGACTGACTAACCCTAGAAGTGGTTGAAAGTCCACTTTCCACCTTAACTTCAGGATGCTCTCTTACTCTAGATCTGGTATTCATATTGATAAAATCTGTATTAAACAATCAATATTACTGAGCACTGATTTCAAGGATTTCTTTGAGTCACTACCCAAAACAAATTGGGAAAATACAACACAACCTAATATGAATATTGCAATATGGCTAAACAAGACTAACTTTGTTCTTGCAAGTCAACTCCCCAATAGAGTTGTCATTTTGTTGGTGTTAAAAACTGTTACACTATAAAAGAAACCAATATACCCTAAGACTATTATTAGGGATGGTTAATTCCAAGTATAAGAGATCTTTAAGGTAACTGGACCAACTATAGGACATGACTATCCTCTACTCTTCTAGATCTACAAAACCAAAGCGGGTTAACCTAATCTAGACAAATATTCAACCTTCACAAGTCATTACAACTCTGGATGATTACAATAGATAAATGGAAAGTAAGTACTAAATGGTAACCACTCATTTAGTGACTCTTCACTACCATGTAGGACACACAACCAACAACCACAAAACTTAAAAGGACTGAAAATGTTTTGGTATTTTTTTATAAGGAAAATATAGCCAAATCTATTCATATATATATCAAAGTAGAAGATACTCATTACTGATCAGTACTTTATCCATTGGGAAATGATTCTAGTTTAGATATAGGATAGAGAAACTAACTATTGTCAAGGATTCAAAACCATAAATACTGATAACTCCAGATCAAACACTTCTTATTAATCTTTTAATAGACAAACCTAGAGAGTGTATGTCTTATCTAAAGCAGATTTGAATTTGATTCTTGATCAAAACTATGGAATAAAACATATACATAAAGAAGTTCTGTGCAGTGAACCAGAAAATTCAAAACTCAAGAGGCAAGCAAAAATGAGAGACATGAATAAAAAATGTTGTATTATGTACAAAGAGTCTAGTTTCAATTCCAAAATGTTTAAAAACATATACCACTTCAATAAATGCAAAATATTGGTAAATTTCTTCTTCTATGATAATACTCTCTAAATATACATCTGCTATACTCACTGGAAAATAGTAAAAAGGTTTTATGCCTTATGCTACTTGCCTAAAGTTTTTCCAGCCTCTACTAAATGATCTTGGAAATCCTTTTATAGATCAAGGACTGCAACAAGCTTCAAACCATTTAGGGTTAGGGATAAAATATCCAATCTCATACTTGACATAAATAAATAATATATTTCGATAATAAACAATTTATGCGATCAATAAGTTGAAACATTCCCATGATCTAGTCTGTTGAAAATTTTGATCTAGCCGCCATCCACCTGGGAAACTAAAGAATATAGCCTGATCAAAGGAATAATAGATGGAATGTCTAGTCTGCATTAAATACCTTGATAAATTATTGGCTCTTCAGATCTACAAAATATCAACAGGCTCAGCCTTTCAAGAATAAAATCTGATCTTGGCCTCTACAATTTCTGGAAAAGACACCTTATTTATGGAGAAAAAAAGAGAAAGGGATAAAAATTGATTGATAAAATGTCTAGGGCCCTAAAATAACATTCTATGTTAAAGTGCATTCAAAGCCACCCAAATTTTATTCTCACAACTGTTATGCCCTGCATACCCGTCCCTACATTTTGTAGGCAAAATGTTGGGTCCCCTTTCTCGCTTTTGTTCTTGCCTTGTTTTCTTTGTTTTCCCTTCAGGCTTTGCTTCCGCAAGGGTTGTCTTTCTTTTTGTTTTTGTCTTCTTGTGTCTCCCAGACCCGGTCCTAGAGTTTGTTTTTTCTTTTGAGTTGGATGGATTCTGGATGCCTGGATTCTCTGCCATCATGTCTTCTTTCCCAAGAAGATATGGTTGCATGGAATCCCCGGGCCCAAAGTTCGGAGCTTTGCTTGCCCCAGAGTTTGCAGAAAGAATGAAATGTATTTTTACCCTAGCGGTATAAATAGAAGTTACCTATCATTTTGACATTTACCATGATTAAAATACTTAGAGCACTTAGAGTGATCTTAAGGTGATTAAGGTGATTAACCAGCAGATTACTCCCCGTGCTTAGTGGTTAATGAAAAAGTGATTTGCAGTGCTCGTGCATGGTTGATTGAAGGTGAACTTGTTGCAGAGAACCTCTAGTGCTCGTCTTCCTCCCATCCCTTGTGTTTCTAGGTAAGCCTTCGGCTACTCTTTCTCTATTTTTCTAGTTTTCTCTTTCTTGCTTTCATCTATTTTGTTTTCATTTCTGTGTGTTCTGGTTTTGTCTTTGTTTCTCCACACCTTTCTTATTGGCTTTCCTGTCACCTCCTGTTGGTGGGTTTGCCCTGCCATAGGGTTGTCCACCCTCTATGCAGCTGTAATCTAATATGTTTGTTTGTATACTCTGTATGATAGTGTAGGTACCTTTGTACATTTTGTGAGCTATGTAAAATTTGAGTAAATAGTATATATATGTCCTTGTTTTGCAGTCGGCCTGCGAGTTGTTCTTCGGCCCTCATTGTGCTTTGATCCTCTATACACTAGGTGCATATTTTCTGTATATCCTTCCATTGTATTGAGCTTTCCACACTCCATCATGTCTTAATTAATCTGTTGAGCTCATCAGAGAGATGTTTGGCATGGCTTGAACGCGACACTTTGCTGGTTTGAGCCATGGTGACTTTCTCTCTCCTTTGTCATGTCACTTTGATGGTGGGATTAATTTACCACAAGAAGGAATTCAAATCCCATCCCATCTGGTATTCACTTCCCCCATGTCAGCCCACTTGTCACCATTAATATCATTACACCGCCTATCACATAGCCACATGACGACCCATGTCAGCCAAGTACAACTTCCTACTAGTCACATTGACAATGACTAATTCTTCTGTATTTTGGGTGTTGAGAGGCCCCTGAGTCTTCATTCCATATTTTTCACTTAGTCCAATGCCCTGGAGCCCTCAGTTGTTTACCACAATCTGACTCATGTTTTCCTTAATACACTAGGATTTCAATGTATGCTAACATTTTTTGGATAGGTGCGAGATGGTGATGAATTCCATGAAATCTGTAAAGTTATTTTTATTATATCATGTATTGACAGTTCTCTGGTCTTGCAGGTTGCAGATAGTTGATCAAAATGTCTGAGGTGATCATTCGCCTAATAGCCCGGAGCTGCCTACTACCTCCACTCGGGCAGCTACAAAGACTAAGGCTGAAAAGATGCTAGCCAAGCTGCCACTAAATTCCAAATACTTGAGGGAGGGTGTTATCATGGGGTCCAAAGTGGACTCTAGGGTGCAAGAGATAATAGACATAGAGCTTGGACTTTGGACTGAAATGCAGGGCTTAGTTCAAGCCATATACGAACTGAAGGCCGATGGAGATAATATGGCCTGTCAACTTGGCCGCCTCCAAAATTATCAAGGCTATAAATTTTCCTTGCTTAGTGTAAGAACTAGAGATGATACTCCAACTGGTGATGCTCTATAATGCCCCTACTCAGACTATTTTTCTTGCTGATCCCCAACCGTTACACTATCCAGCGACTATCATCAATTTAGACACAACAACTTTCACTTTAGGGCTGGGGATCCCTCAATTCAAAGGATCTGTCATTCTCACCTAGGCCAAGTCATTAGAGGAGTTTGAGGGAGGTTCCCTCCTTTCCTAGAAATATCTCATCTTTTAGTGGCTGAAGTCCCCGAAAAGGGACCATAAAAAGATGATGTTGGAGAGTCCCCGCAGGGATTTCAAAGAATGTATACAAGCAAGAATTATTTTTCTATGCAAGATCTTTGGAGAACCCCATTCCCAAGATTTCTCACCATAGATGTACTACTTTCTCAACTGCATCACCACCCACAACTAGAATTTCAATTGGGCAACTATCATAGCCAACCATGTGGACACATAGATAAAAGGTGTCTTCCAGAGTTTAAAGTTCCACATGACATCTTATGTACTATGGGCACTGGCCCAACAAAGACTGGCTTTTCTGAGTTTGCAAGTAGTGGACGTTCTTGGGAATGGGCCATGCTAGTTAATGCCATGGGATTATTATCCCCAGGTCCAATGGGAACATAGTTTCCCAAATTTCTGTAGGGTAAATGATGCCTTCATTTACTAAAACATTTTGACACTTACTTGGGACTCTAGATTCTGGTTTTTGCAAGAGGCGATGAACTTGGTGAGTTCCTACAATAATTATTTCCTTCAATTCTAGTAGCACACATATATTTGAGTGACCAGCTTCTCTAGGGAACCCTATCTTCTTCCCCGATATTGCAGAGATAGAATCATTCTTGTAGAATTCTGTCGACAGATTCTAGAGTTGCACGCCCTCTTCACATTGAGGAATGTCACCAACCTCCCATTACCAATCACTTGTGGGAATTATTATTGCATTCTAGCTATAGCAAAGGAGGCAAATAATGAGCTGAAGAGTCAGGGACTGGTGGAATTCCACCATACTAGGAACAATTTTGATCCTCTGGGTAAGATAGCTTTGGCACTTGCCTCGGCATCCCCGCCGCACATAGCAGATATTAAAGATTTTTGGGTGGATTGCCAAGACATTTTTGACCTCTGGTCCGGCCAACATTTTTGGATGTCGAAAGGCCTGATGAAAGTTGTCAACCTTCAGGGTTTCTTGAAAGGTTTTTCAGATGACGGCCCTCTAGAGGACCCATTATATAAAGAGCTAGGGTTAGAGAAATTGGATCTCCCTCTGGTGGATTGGGCCACCCCAAAAGATTTAACAATTGAGTGGGTATGCCACCCCATTATAGAAGCTAGTAATAAGTATTTTACATGGGTGTGTCCCAGGAGCACCCAGAAAGGACAAATTGTTCAGGGGTTCACTTCAACCTCCAGAGCTGCAGGATCGACACAAGAAAGGGAAAAGAGAAAGAGGGTACCCTAGCCAAGGTACCTCCTCAGGGCCCGACCCCCATAATGGAAACGTTACAAAAACAAATGGATTCAGCAAGGATGGCAAGCAAGAAGATTAGCACACAACTTTCCCAAGGCCTCTTCGCAACTCCAGTAGCATCTGCTTGCATGGTAGGATCTATGTCACTGGGTGCAATGATGAGCAGGCAAACTTTCACAGAGGTTGAGTCTACAAGTATTTTGGATATTGGAGTCCCACTATAAGGGAAGAAGAAGAAAAAGGTGGACCCCACCCCAAGTACAGACGTGAGCCTCGGTATGCCTGACGTGCCCCCAGTGGATGTTAGTTCAGATTCCCCCAAACTTGAGAACATTTCAGATAGCTCTCCCACGCATGATGATTTTGACAACGGCTTCGGGATGGATGAACTCATGAACCTACATGAGGATATAGATCATGAGGTAGAGGAGATTGCCACCTAGGAAAAGGAGGATATCCCCACTGAAAAGGAAGTCATAGAGCAAGAAGCTGCAACAGAGCAGTAAGTCTGAGAGGAAACATAAAAGGAGCTCAAGCGGGAGAAAACACCAGTCCAAGAGACCGAGGATGAACCAAGGAAAAATTTAGATGAGAAACAAATGGTTGGGGAAACTGGACCCATGGTATCAACCGTACCCCCATTCATCACACTCCAAATGCCTTTGGTTACTCCGGGTGACCAAATGCCCCAGAGAACATTCGGTGAGGTAATCACAATGGCACAAACACTGAATCTTGGCCCAATACCTCAGTCGTCTCTAGAAAATTTTCCAATGGAGGAAGACGTTCCAGAAAATGAATTCAAAGAGGAAGAACAACAACAGCAGGACAAGGGAAGAACTCCCGAAGATACAAATATTAATTCGCGTGATGCTGAGAAAGATGGAGAAATCCCCAAGGATACAAGTGATATGGATGTCGGCAGAGAAGAAACCCCGAATATCACAAAAGAAAATGCTAACATGGTGGAGAACACTGAGCCCTATAGAGAATGGGAGAGGGAACAAGAACAGGAAAAAGAGAAGGAGCCCAATGACACTACAAATTCTGAGAGCGCACTGCCATATTCTAAAAGGAATCCTGATGCCCAGGTCCTAATAGCAAAGCCACCCCAGCCACCCCAATGGATGGTGGAATCAAGGAACAGAAAGGCTTTGGCAGTAGAAATAGGCATTTCACTCTCCCTGACTGAGATGATGGCCTAAAATGTAGATTCCAAAAAGCCTAAGAAGGCCTGGACAGTCCATACCTTTCAGACTAGTCCAATAGGAAGTACAGTTGTGACAATTGTGACACCTCCCCCAAATGTAGATACAACGACAGTAAGGCTCGAGGATTATATGATTATAGAGGTGGCATTGGGGAGGAGAGATAAGCAAGGTGAGTTGGACCTACTGAAGGAGCCCACCAAGGTAGTGGAGGCCTGGTACAATAAATTAAGCCAGAAGTTGAAGGAGGAAAAAGAGACCAATGCGAATCTCCTCGCACTTTTGGCAGAACTTACGTAGCCCCTGGCCGAGGTCCACCCGAAAGATTCTACCTCTGGATTACCACAAGCATAGGGTGATGTGGATTCTTTAAGGGCCATGAAGAAGAAGGCCTAGGCTATGGACGTGTGGGTCACCAAATAGATAGCCACTGTAAGGCAATTTTTAGTGGTGTCACTCCCGAATCTCTATCAGATCAACATTCTCCTTAGTTAGGAAAATGCCTCCGCTGTTGTGTGGGACAAGGACTTAAAAAAGTATGAAAAATGGAAGGCTGGGTTGGATGGAGTTTTCAACACCAGAGAAGAGGCTGTCATAGAGGCAGGAATTTGTGTAGGTGAATCATATGATTCTCTCTAGGCCCTGTAATCTATACTTGGCCTCAAAATCAAGGTATGTAAGGAATTGGTTAAGACTCTAAAAGAGAAGGTGACCACAGCCCAATATCCTTTGGGCCTATTTGAGATATTTGTAGTAGGGCTGTCACAAGTTGACCCCTTCACCACTAGGACATGCACCCCAGAGGACTATGTCCTCAGTAAATACGATGAGTGGATGGAGTCCCTGTATTAGTCTGTCGGGGACTTTGATAGGGGAAGGTTATCAAGATTATCTGAGATGATGTTCTGGGCACATGATGTCATGAAGATGATAGACAAATTCTAGAATAGGGCCAAAGAAGTCAAATAGAAGCTGGAGGTCATCCGTTGCCAATGGGACGGTATCGAGGATATAAATGAAGATGGCGTAAGCCAAGTTTTGGAAGCATTTAAAAATAGTAAGGAGCAATAAGGTCCTCCGAATTCTAGAGATTTTCACCAACAACACATTTTTGTAGTCATTATTCTTTGAGCATAAGCTCCTAGATCCTAGAGTCCCATTTTAAAAATTTTGTGTTCTTTTGGTTACTTGCGTCTAGGTTCCCCAGAGCTGAGTGGTCATTGTGAGATAGTTAATAAGGGTGTCAGGAAGTAGGTAACCCCAGCAAGGCACATCAGCTCAGGGGATGGTTTTGACAAATGGTCTTCCCAAGCCACCGCCCCAACATTAAACACCTGGTGCGTCAGAGATAGTTAGCTATTTTTCCATTAATGAGGCATGTAGCCTCAATCCCTAGGGGATCAGATTTCTTCTATTCTCCCTCTGGCTCTCTACTCAAGGCCAATTATTCCATACCTCCTTTCTTGTCTTGTTCTTCTAACATGTCAAATCTCTATTCTTCTCGAGGTTGTTGTAGCGTGGTACAGGTAGTACCAGCCACCAGAAATTGTATTTTATTGATTGAGTGTAAAGATAAGTTAGGTAAATTTTATGGCAAATCTGTGTATAAATAAGAAGTTTGACCTCATTCCAAGGGTCGACAAAATTGATGATTTTGTAGTCCATAGCTATAGCATTTTAGTTTCATTCCTATTAATTACAGAGCTTAGTCCTCCTTAGTTCTTAGAAGATCTCAGTAGATAGATTCTCCCTTGGAGCCATTATTGTACTCACTAGTGATGCTAGAAAACCATTAATGAAGAAGGAAGAGTTCTGGCAATGAAGTTGTTAGTGTTCTGATTTCTGGTTAACGTTCTTTCATGTTTTATGTTTCTTATGTCCCTTGCTCTAATGTTTTAAGTAGATTAACAACCTTCTTTTCCCCTCGCTATTGAATGTGTATGAGCTAATGGCTTTGTATACATCCAGTATTTTAGTGTAGCATGTTAGAGCATGGTTGATGTTTAAATGTATTTGTATGACTATAGATTTATGGAATACTTCTAACCCTGGCCTATCTTTTGAAGTTTATTTGGTTAACTAAAAAATGCTTGAAGGAAACCCCACTTACCTAAATCCCTGAAGAAGATGAGCCAAGATAACCAGCTATCCCCCCAAACAAAATAGTCACACTCCTAACTAAGCTCCTGCACCATCAAGAACTGACTCTCATGTGCTTGAAGGCCTGGAGAATATCATTTCTCTGGACAACCTTTACATGCAAAGTTGACTTGTACCCCAGTACCTGGTGACAACTTACATCTATTGGCAGACTCGGTCACAAAGTCCCGTCAATAGAAACTGGTGCTAGAAGGAGGACATGAGCTTGTCCCCTTTTGAGGATTTATATTTTACACCACCTGAGGTTTCCCCAAGCCATAGTTTTAGGAAGCGGACCTTTAGTTGGATTAGATCATTTTCACCCGCCTGATTTGAAAGAATCCTTAGATCAGCCCCCAATCCCAGAAGGTTTGTTAAACTCAAGGCTCCCGCTCGAAAGAAGTGGACCCCAAAAGCCAAGCTAGTCAAAATTTTCTAGGGATGTACTACATCTTAGAATACCCAAGTCTCACAAACAATCCCAGGGATTAACACTCAGTTTATCCAAAATCCAACACCCCCAATGGCTGCATAGTTCGGTAACACTAGGTCCCCGATGAGACAATTTCCAGTGCAACCAACGATCTTCCTACACACCCACAAAAGATATGTCCCTGATATGAGAGCTTAGGCTCACAAACCATAGAGGAGCATTTGCAGGCATACAAAGATTCCATGAATCAAAACCAAATCTAACATCAAGACATTGTGACCCAGATGTTTCCACTATCCTTGGGACAAAATGAGTTGAATTGGTACATTAACCTACTCACCAACTCTATCAATAGTTGGTAGGACATGGAAGACACCTTTCTAGCTACCTTATGTGTACACATGGACCCAACATAGTCCCACAGCCAGTTCATCTCCATTTGGAAAGAACCGAACAAACCCCTTGCAACATTCAACCATTGGTTCCAATGCGCCTTGAAGTGGTGCATGGGTCCTTTCATCCCATCCCCAGAAGTGACCATCCAGACATACTTGAAAGCAATGGACCATTTTGTTTCCACTCTCCTATGGAGAACTATCAACCCCACTGACCAGGATACTCTGGCCAAGGATTACAACCTAGCCTTGGAGTTGTCCCACGGTCTGAACAAATCTCTGGGCAGGATTGGGCAGAACATGCCTTTCAACATGATACCTGATAGAACTTCTTACAATGGGGATACAACCCCAATCAGGAAATGGGTACCCCTATGATGGCCATGAATCCCCCACCACTACTAATAAACCAACATGTTTGGTACATATATCCATCGCAAGCCCATACAATACCGAGTCTGAAATTTGTTCCCTGTAACCAGCTGCAGCAAATGCAACAACCAAAGACACAACCTCCCAGAGTGCCTTTCTTCTAGTCATTCGTTGCTAGAGGATTTCCACCCTCGACTTTGGTAGCTACTGCTACCTTCCCTAGTAATAAAAAACAAAAACCATCACATTATGATGCAAACACCTAGCTGTTTGTCGAGGTTGAATCCCTTCAGTGACTATTGTCCTCACTGACTGTGGACATGGGATAGATGAAGGTAGGGTCTCTTGCACCCCACAACACCAATTCCCAGAGAGGGAATGTCTTCTCCAGCCAACAAAATACTAATACCAGAGGGAGAAATTACAAAAATGGGCCCTGGCCCAACCAACATCAATGGAACAACAATGCTAACACCAGAGGTCTTCTTTCAAACCAAAACACCAACCAGGGTGGTGCTGGACCTTCTCATTTCACACCAGTCATAGAACTCCAACCCTTGACTAATTGGTGTAGATTGCATGACACTGGATCTCATTCTGAGGTGAACTGTTCCATGTTGGAGAAATTCATCTTGATCTCCCAGCTAGAAACACAACAAACTGCTGATCCTACTCCCCCAGAACCCCATATACAAGAGCCCACTCATAGTGCCTTCGCTTGTGAGACCGTCTTCTTTGGAGTAGACAAAGAGGATGAAGAAGAACCCAAATTGCAGGGGTTCTTTGATGAATCTATTCTGGCCTTTAAGGCCAATGCCTTAACCAACCCATGGACTCCCTACAACACTCAGAGTCAGGCTGGTAAAGGACTAGTTTACACACCTACACCTCCCAAAGATACCCTTCCCTAGGAAAACATAACTTATTGCTCCTTCCCACCAAAAGGATCTAGCTCTAACCAAGTTAAGGATCTGGCCGAGGGAAGCCAACAATACTTTGCGGGGAGGTTTGATATCACAAAGGTGTTAGAATGCACTACCACCTCCATGACCTTGATGGAGGTTTTGCTAAATTGTCCCAAGTAGTAGAAGTCTCTTTTGAAGCTCTTGCGAAACCCAAAAGCTATTAGTCACCCACCCAAGACTGTCACTTTTGATGACGCAAACGTGACTGTCTTCTGGGGAAACACTGAGGATCCTCCCTTCTTACTAGGATTAAACATACAAGAGAAGAACCTACATAATTGCCTAGTAGATTCTGTTGCTTTGGGAAACATCATGCCCTTATCAATATGCCAGAAGCTCATACTGCATCCTACTCCTTCCAAAGGTGCAGTGGTCCAGCTGGACAAAATTGCTGTGAAAATGGTAGGTGAGTTAAAGAATGTCTCAATTTAGCTCATCCAAGACCACCGAATAGCAAGCATAATTGAAATCCAAGTGGTGGACATCCTAGAGACCTACAGGATGTTATTGAGTCAGAATTTGTCTGAGTCCCTTAATGGGTACTTCTCCACTAACTTTTCCCACTTGTGGCTCCTTTGAGAGGGAGAACCTAACCAGATCTGGGTATAAAGTGAGCCCCAGATGAAACAGGCCCTCACCAAAGTTAGAAGGGTAAATGAAGTCCTCTTCTTTGAGACTTCCCCCAGGGTGTATCGACCCCTAGAAATATTGACCTTTGATTTCACCCCTGGGGAGGACCCCATAGTTTCTTAGAGGATGCAGGACTTGGACAAAAAAATAAGAGGTGAGGTTAACTCATAAGGTACCGCAATGACCCCTGCTATGCTCTTATCTGGCACTTGGTGTTGGGCACATTATTAGAAACATTCAAAACTAGACTATGAGCCTTGCTTTGCCACTGCTACTCGTCACATCAACACCCTCTGGGAAAAGAAAGACAAAGAGGATTTGCATGGACCCAACAATTGTTCCAGCGGTATCCCCATGGTGTTGCTAGTCCAAGAATCCTAGCCATAGGCTTCTCTAGAGGAAAATATCACCCACATACCATCAACATCAGAGGAAACTCCTCCCAACCTTCCCAGAAATAATCTAAATGCCACTTCGCCTTCCCAGTCCTAGACAAACGAACAGTGACTTGTGGACCCTGAAGTTCGACGGGTCCCAGTCTAAACAAGGCTGTGGGGCTAAAGTGGAATTGATCAACCCATAAGGGAAATCCTTCCTCACATCTTATAGGCTATAGTTCAACTACACAAACAATGTCACAGAGTATGAGGCCTTAGTCCTTGGACTCCTATTTGCACTAAGAAAGGGAATCACTTGCCTCTGGGCCCTGGGTGATTCAGAGTTCATCATTAAGTAGGTATGGAGCCAATACACTTGTCATGATAAAAGGCTAGCCACATACAACAATCATGCATGGAGCCTCATCAAATATTTTGATGCCTTTGGCATTGAACTCATCCCCCAGAAAAGAAACTACGTTCTGGATGCGCTTGCTGTATCTGCCAGCACCCTCGAGCCAATGGTTGGCTCCCATATCTAGAAATTCTCCATTGAGATGGTCCCCACCCCGTCCATTCTAGACAATGTCACCCACATTTAGGTCTTTGAGGATGATTAGCACATCTTGGCCTTCATGGCCAATGTTGGTGTTTTTGAGGACTAGATAGTGGAAGAAAGAGATCACAAAGATACTGGACAGGGTGAAGAAGATGATGGGATCATAGAATTGCCAACCAAAACCATCCCTAAGGGGATGATAGCATTAGAATGAATCTTTGAATCAGACCCTCAGGGTTGGGAGAAGATATCATCCTCCTTTGAGCAAGGAAGATTTGAGAAATTAAACATCGGACAGGCCGATGAAGAAAAATTGATACACATTGGCACCTCCTACTCCCCTAAGGAGAAGGAGAAGATTCTTGCGGTTCTCTGAGAATACATTGATGTAATTGCATGGGGGTATGAGGATTTAAAGACCTATGATACATCCATCATGACCCATACCATCCCACTAAAACCTGATGCTAAGTCCTTTTGGCAAAAGTAAAGACCGGTAAACCCACTGATACAGCCTCTGATCCAGCAAGAGGTTCATAAATTATTGTCGGCCCAAATTATCTTTCAAATCTGGCACACTACATGGGTTGCCAACCTCATCCCTATGAGAAAGAAAAGTGGCAAGATCTGCCTTTGCATGGATTTTTGAAATTTAAATAAGGCATCTAAGAAGGATAATCACCCTCTCCCCTCATTGGATGAGGTACTGCAAATCGTGAATGGATAAAAAATGATGTCCTTCTTGGATGGGTACTTTGGGTATAACCAAGTCATGGTTAAGTACAAAGATAGAGACAAAATAGAGTTCACCACCAAGTGGGGGATGTTTTCATACCAGAGGATGCCCTTTGGCCTGATCAATGCAGGGGCCACATTTCAAAAGGCCATGGACATTGTGTTCAAAGGCCTAGTAAACCGATGCATAATCATCTACATGGATGATTTGACCATCTTTTCCTAGGATAGGTGTGATCACTCTACCCACCTTACCCAAATTTGTGAGAGATGTCGCCAGTATGGAATATCCCTCAACCCTAAGAAATGTATATTTAAGGACATTGAAGGGAAGCTGCTCGGGCATATTGTCTCTGAGAAGGGTACATCCATTGACTCTAAGAGAGTTGAAGCCTTGCTAAACCTATAGATGCCTGACAACAAGAAGGAAATGAGGTCTTTCTTTGGGAAGATCAATTTTGTCCAGCGATTCATTACTGGATTCACCGAGATAGTGAAGCCACTCAATTAAATGATGAAGAAAGATACAAAGATTGAGTGGAGTTCAAAAACAAAGCGGGCATTTGACCAGATTAAACAAATGATTATGGAGGCCCCATTCTTGGCTAGTTTGAACTATTCCCTCCCTTTTCACATATACTCCTTTGCTTCACCACACTCTACCGTAGTAGTTTTGACCCAGAAATTCGAAGGGGAGGATGACCAATTGCTTTCATGAGCTCCCCTTTTAAGAACGCCAAAGTCCAGTATTCACCTTTGGAAAAGAAGGCCTTTGCTCTTGTCCACACCGTGAAGAAATTCTGGCATTACATTTTTTGGAGAAAAGTGCACGCTATCATCCTGGACCAAGCTGTTAAGTCTCTACTCCTGCAGAGTGAATTGTGTGAACAACGGGGGAAATGGATGGCCATCCTCCAAGAGTATGATTTGGAGATGCAACCCATGATAGTCTGAGGCTAGGGACTATGTAGAGTAATGGTAGAAAAGAATCCCAACATCAAATGCCAAACATATATAGTGGAGTCTATCACTCAAGATCCGTGGTATACCGACCTGGTGTACTTATTGTTGGAAAATAGATGCTCGGAGGGGCTACCCCCAAAAAAACATCATGCCCTGCGGTTGAAAAATGTGCACTTCATGATAAAAAGTGGAATGCTTTTTCATAGGAATTATGAAGGGGTACACCCCCGGTGCATAGACAGGGACCAAGCTACGAAAATGATAGAAGAATTTCATGGACAGTTTGGAGTTGGGCATGGCTCAGCTTATGCCACCACCCATTAGATCCTCTGGGGTAGATACTATTGGCCCTGTATCTTTAAAGATGTCTATACTCATATTAAGAGATGCCATACTTTTCAAACAACAGCACGTCATGAGCGGAACCCGGCCATGCCGTTGCAGCTGGTATTCAAAGCTAGCCCCTTTGCCCAATGGGCATTTGACTTTATCAAGAAAATCAACCCCAACTCATCTGCCAACCACTGGTACATCTTGACTACTATCAAGTATTGCACCCGGTGGTCTGAAGCAATCCCTTATAAAAACAAAATGACAAACGTAGTTATAAAATTCTTGGAAGAAAACATCATCACAAGATTTGGAATGCCCTTTGCTATAGTATGTGACAATGGTTTGGAGTTTTCTTTAGCACAATTACTCGAATGGACCTATGACATAAATATCATTCTGAAGTTCTCTAACAACTACTACCCCCAGGGTAATGGTGTTTCTGAATCAACCAACAAAAATCTACTTATGGTGATCAAACATTTGTTAGAACAAAACCCCCAAGACTAGCACCAAAATCTTAGGTTCGCTCTTTGGGCAGATTGCATCCAAATAAAGGCATCCCTAGGGACATCCCCATTCCATCTGGTGTATTGCTAGAATCTAGTATTCCCCATCAACTTACAGATCTTGGTTCTAAAGTTCATACAGGAATTTAGTAACCAGGACAACATTGTGGAAGTTAGGCTTTTGAACCTAGTACGAATGGAAGAACAAAGAGATGCAGCCCTTGAACATTTTGCACATCATTAAGCAGTAGTAAAATGATGGTTTGATAGAAGAGCCCAATATAAGGCCTTTCAGATTGCGGACTTGGTTCTCTTGTGGGACAAGGCCTGGGAAAAGAAGGGAAAGCACAGTAAGTTTCAACGGCTCGGGCTTGGACCATACCTGATATCTGAGATCTGTGGAGAAAATACTTATCACCTCAACACTATGACCGGAGAAGCCACCCCATTTCCTATCAATGGGAAGTTTCTCAAGCATTACTTTGAATAAGGTAGGCGGGGAGTTTGTCCAAAGTTGTACCATATGTATATTGCTTGCTTGTAAATATCTTTCTCGGTGCTCCATTTAGATTGCATTGTAAATAGTTTGTTGGCCGTCCTCTGGGACCGCCTTTCCTTTTTTTTTTTTTTTTTTTTTTTGGCCTTTTTGTTTTCTATTTTTTCTGGGTTACCAGCATGTTGCCTTCATTTTGTAGACCGGTATGCTTTACATAACATCTAGTCTTTGGAATGGTACCTTATGCATTTCGATGAATTTGGAATCTATTGTTAGCATGGTGGAATTTGTCCATGCCCCAGATTTATTTTGTAAGTATGGTAAAAGGTTATGGGTAACCTTCATCAGATTCACATCTTGACAGTTTGAACATCAGTTAATGAAAAAATTCAAGAAGCATGTAATCAGACATCCCGAGGGCAGATCATTTGCACTGGCTGATTAACCAAGTCTAAAAATCATTAAAATATCCTAGGTCTAGAATATTCTCTCCTATTCGGAATTTAAGAGTGGATGGAAAGGTGAAAGAAGTACCGCTATTAAACTTAGCTAAGCTTAAGCTTCACAGTGAAAGGAGTATCGCCTCCCCATTCAGAAAAGAAAAAGAAAAGAGAAGGAACTAAAGAATGGAGAATTCTAGTATCCGGGGGAAACATGCAAGATAGGATGACTTTGGTTCGATTTGGTTAGTGCCTCCTCTCTTCTTCTCCCAAAGGTCATCAGCTTTTTTTTCTTTCAAAGAACACTCTCCATGACTGACGAAAGACCTAATGATTGAATCATTGATGGGATAGATTTTCTCAAATGCCTCCCACTTTGAAAGTAGAATGCTCCAGGTAAATATTTATTCCAGTTTTTCTAACCAGAGATTCTAAAGTTCGCAAATGTGCTAAGGCATTCATCCCAGATAGTTGCCATTTGTTAAGTCCTGCATACCTGTCCCTACATTTTGTAGGCAAAATGTTGGGTCCCCTTTCTCACTTTTTCTCTTGCCTTGTTTTCTTTGTTTTCCCTCTGGGCTTTGCTTCCGCGAGGGTTGTCTTTATTTTTGTTTTTGTCTTCTTGTGTCTCTCGGACCCAGTCCCAGAGTTTATTTTTTTATTTTGAGTCAACTGGATTCCAAATGGCGGGATTCTCTACCATCATGTCTTCTTTCCAAAGAAGATATGGTTTCATGGAATCCTCGGGCACAGAGTTTGGAGGTTTTCTTTCCCCAAAGTTTGTGGAAAGAATGCAACGTATTTTTACCCTAGCGGTATAAATAGAAGTTACCTATAATTTTCACATTTACCGTGATTAAAACACATAGAGCACTTAGAGCAATCTTAAGGTGATTAAATAGAAGATTACTCACTATACTTAGTGGTTATCTAAACAGTGATTTGTAGTGCTCATGCATGGTTGATTGAAGGTGAACTTGTTGTAGAGCACCTCCCATGTTCATCTTCCTTGCATCCCCCATGTTTCCAGGTAAGCCTTCAGCTCCCCTTTCTCTATTTTTCTGGTTTTCTCTTTCTTGCTTTCGTCTATTTTGTTTTCATTTCTGTGTGTTCTGGTTTTATCTTTGTTTCACCACACCTTTCGCGTTGGATTTCTTATCGCCTCCCATTGGTGGGTTGGCCCTACCAAAGGGTCTTCCACCCTTTGTGCAGCTGTAATCTAATATGTATGTTTGTATACTTTGTATGATAGTGTAGGTACCTTTGTACATTTTGTGAGCTATGTAAAATTTATGGAAATAGTATATATATGTCATTGTTTTATGGTCGGCCTGCAAGTTGTGCTTTGATCCTCTATACACTAGGTGAATATTTTCTATATATCCTTCCATTTTTTCAAGCTTGCCATGCTCTATCACATATTAATTAATCCATCAAGCTTGTCAGAGAGATGTTCACCATGGCTTGAACATGACACCTCACTGGTTCAAGCCATGGCAACTTTCTCTCTCCTCTATCATGTCACTTTGATGGTGGGATTAATTTCCCACAAGCGGGCATTCAAATCCCATCCCATCTGGCACTCACTTGCCCCGTGTCATCCCACTTGTCACCATTAATGTCATTACGCTACCTGTCACATGGCCATGTGATGACCCATGTCAGCTAAGTACAGCTTCCTACTGGTCACGTCGACAATAACTAATTCTTCTAGACTCTGGGTGCTGAGAGGCCCCTAGGTCTTCATTCCATATTTTTCACTTAGTCCAATGCCCTGAAGCCCCTAGGTGTTTACCAGAATCCGACTCATGTTTGCCTTAATACTCCAGGATTTCGATGTATGCTAAAATTTTTTGGATAGGTGTGAGATGGTGATGAATTCCCTGAATCCGTAAAGTTATTTTTATTATATCATGTATTGATAGTTCTGTGGTCTTGTAGGTTGTAGATAGTTGATCAAAATGTCCAAGGTGATCACTCTGCTTGATAGCCCGAAGCTGCCTACTACCTCCACTCGGGTGGCTACAAAGACTAAGGCTGAAAAGATGCTGGCGAAGCTGCCACTGACTTCCAAATACCCGAGGGAGGAAATTCTCATGGGGTCCAAAGTGGACTCTAGGGTGCAAGAGATAATAGACACAGAGCTTGAACTTTTGGCTAAAATGCAGGGCTTAGTTCAAGCCATATACAAATTGAAGGTCGACGGAGATAATATGGCCGTCCACTTGGCCACCTTCAGAATTATCAAGGATGCAAATTTTTCTTGCTCTATGGAAGAACCAAAGTTGATACTCTAATTGGTGACGCTCTACAATGCCCCTACTCAGACTGTTTTTCTCGCTTATCCCTGACCGTTACACTATTGAGCGACTATCGTCAATCTGGACACAACATCTTTCACTTTAGGGCTGGGGATCCCTCAATTCAAAGGATCCATCACTCTCACCTAGGCCAAGTCATTAGAGGAGTTCAAGGGAGGCTCCCTCCTTTCCTGGAAATATCTCAACTCTCAGTGGCTGAAGTCCCGAAAAAGGAACCATAAAAAGATGAAGTCGGAGACTCCCCGCAGGGATTTCAAAGAATGTATACATGCCAGAATTATTTTTCTATGCAGGATCTTTGAAGAACCCCATGCCTGATATTTCTTTCCATGGATGTACTACTTTCTCTATTGCATCACCACCCGCAACTAGACTTTCAACTGGGTGGCTATCATAGCCAACCATGTGGACACACAGCTAAAAGGCGTCTTCTAGAGTTCAAAGTTCCACATGACATCTTATGTACTATGGGCACTGGCCCAACAAAGATTGGCATTTCCAGGTTTGCAAGCAGTGGGCATTCTTGGGAATGGGCTGGGATAGTTGATGCCATGGGATCATTATCCCTAGGTCCAATGGGAACTTAGTTTCCCAAATTTTTGGAGGGTAAATGATGCCTTCATTTACCAAAACATTTTGACACTTACCTTGGACTCCATATTCTGGTTATCATAGGAGGCGATAAATTTGGTGAGTTCCTACGACAATTATTTCCTTCAATTCCAGCAGCACACATATATTTGGGTGACTGACTTCTTTGGGGAACCCTATCTTCTTCCCTAATATTGCGGGGATAGAATCATTCTTTTAGAATTCTGCTAGCAGATTCTAGATCTGGATGCCCTCTTCACATTGAAGAAGGTCACCAACATCCAATTCCCAATCACTTGTGGGAATTATTCTTGCAGTCTAGCCACAGAAAAGGAGGTAGATAATGAGCTAAAGAGTCTGGGACTGGTGGAATTCCACCATACCAGGAGCAATTTTGAACCTTTGGGTAAGATAGCTTTGGCACTTCCCCAGACATCCCCACCGCACATAATAGATATTGAATATTTTTGGGCATATTGCCAAGACAATTTTGACCTCCGGTCTCGCCAACATTCACAGATGTCCAAAGGCCTGATTAAAGTTGTCAACCTTTGGGGTTTCCCAAAAGGTTTTTCATATGATGACCCTCTAGAGGACCCATTGTATAAAGAGCAGGGGTTAGACTAATTATATCTCCCTCTAGTGGATTGGGCCACCCTAGAAGATTTAACAATTGAGGGGGTATGCCACCCCATTATAGAAGCTAGTCACAATTATTTTACATGGGTGTGCCCTAGGAGTACCCATAAAGGACAAATTGTTTGGGGGTCTGCTTCGACCTCCAGAGCCATAGGACCCTGGACAAGAAAGGGGAAAGAGAGATAAGGTACCCCAGCCAAGGTACCTCCTCAGGGCTCGACCCCCATAATGGCACAGTTAAAAAAACAAATGGATTTAGCGAGGTTGGCAAGCCAGAAGATTAGCACACAAATTTCCTAGGGCCTCCTCGCAACTCCAGTAGTATCTGCTCACCCAGCTGGATCCTCATCACTGGCTATAATGATGAGCAGGCAGACTTTTGCAGAGGTGGAGTCTACAAGTATTTTGGATACTGGAGTCCCACTACAAAGGAAGAAGAAGCAGAAGGTGGACCCCACCCCAAGTATAGACGCGGGCCTCGGTATGCCTGATGTGCCCCTAATGGATGTTAGTTTAGATTCCCCCAAACTTGAGAACATTTTAGATAGCTCTCCCCCACATGATGATTTTGACGACGTCTTTAGGATGGATGAACTCATGAACCTACATGAGGATATAGATCATGTAGTAGAGGAGATTGCCACCTAGGAAAAGGAGGATATCCCCGCTGAAAAGGAAGTCCCAGAGCAAGCAGCTACCACAGAGCAGGAAGTCTGGGAGGAAATACAAAAGGAGCTTGAGCAGGAGAAAACACCAGTCCAAGAGATCGAGGATGAACCAAGGAAAACTACAGATGAGAAATCTATGATTGGCAAAAATGGACCCACAAGATCAACCGTACCCATGTTCATCACACTCCAAATGCCTTTGGTTACTCTGGGTAACCAAATTCCCCGGAGTACATTCAGTGAGGTAGTCACAAGGGCCCAAACATTGAATCTTAGCTCAATACCTCAGACGCCTCCGGAAAATGTTCCAATGGAGGAAGACATTCTAGAAAATAAAGCCGAAGAGGAAGAACAACAATAGTAGGATGAGGGTAGAACTCCCAAAGATACAAATATTAATTTGCGTGATGCTGAGAAAGATGGAGAAATCCCCAAGGATACAAGTGATATGGATGCCGGCAGAGAAGAAACCCCAGATATCACAAAAGGAGATGCCAACATGGTGGAGAACACTAAGGCCTCTAGAAAATGGGAGAGGGAACAAGAATAGGAAAAAGAGAAGAAGCCTGATGATACCACAAATTATGAGAGCACGCTGCCAGATTCTAAAAGGAATCCTAATGCCTAGGTCCTAATAGAAAAGCCACCCCAGCCACCCCAATGGCTGGTGGAATCAAGAAAGAGAAAGGTTCTGGCAGTAGCAACAGGTGTTTCGCTCTCCTTGGCTGAGATGATGGCCCAAAATGTAGAGGCCAAAAATCCTAAGAAGGCCTAGACAATCCATACCTTCTAGGCTGGTCCAACAGAAAGTATAGTCACGACAATCGTGACACCTCCCCCAAATGCAGATACAACGATAGTAAGGGCTAAGGATTATATGATTACAGAGGTGGCATTGGGGAGGAGAGATAAGCAGGGCGAGTTGGACCTTTTGAAGGAGGCCACCAAGATAGTGGAGGCCCGGTATAATAAACAGAGCCAGAAGTTGAAGGAGGAAAAAGAGACCAATGCGAATCTCCTCGCACTTCTGGTAGAACTTACACAGCCCCTGGCCAAGGTCCGCCTGGAAGCTTCTACCTCTGGATTACCGCAAGCATAGGGTGATGTGAATTATTTAAAGGCCATGAAGAAGAAGCCTAGGCTGTGGACATGTGGGTCACCAAATAGATAGCTGCCATAAGGAAATTTTTAGTGGTGTCACTCCCGGATCTCTATCAGATCAATATTCTCCTCAGTCAGGAAAATTCTTCCGCTGTTGTGTGGGACAAGGACTTAGAAAAGTATAAAAAATGGAAGGCCGGGTTGGATGAAGTTTTCAACACTAGAGAAGAGGCTATCATAGAGGTGGGAATTTTGGGAGATGAATCATATGATTCTCTCTAGGCCCAGTACTCTAGACTTGGCCTCAAAATCGAGGTATGCAAGGAACTGGTTAAGGCTCTAAAAGAGAAGGTGACCACAGCCCAATATCCTTTGGGCCTATTTGAGACATTTGTAGTAGGGCTATCACAAGTCAACCCCTTCACCACTGGGACATGCACCCCAGAGGACTATGTCCTGAGTATATACGACGAGCGGATGGAGTCCCTATATCAGTCTGTCGAGGACTTTGATAGGGGAAGGTTATCAAGATTATCTGAGATGATGATCCATGCACATGATGTTGTGAAGATGATAGACAAATTCTAGAACGGGGCCAGAGAAGTTGAAGAGAAGTTGGAGGTCATCCGTGGCTGATGGGATGGTATCAAGGATATAGATGAAGATGGTGTAAGACAAGTTTTGGAAGCATTTAAAAATAGTAAGGAGCAATAAGGTCCTCTGAATTCTGGATATTTTCTCCAATAACACATTTTTTGTATTCATTATTCTTTGAGCATAAGCTCCTGAATCCTAGAGTCCCGTATTTACAATTTTGTATTCTTTTGGTTACCTACGTCCAGGTTCCCTGGAGCCGACTGGTCATTGTCAGACAGTTAATAAGGGTGTCAGGAAGTAGGTAACCCTAGCAAGGCACGTCAACTCAGGGGATGGTTCTAACAGATGGTCTTCCCAAGCCACCGCCCCAACATTAAACACCTGGCGTGTTGAAGACAGTGAGCCATTTTTCCATTAATGAGGCATGTAGCCTTGATCCCCAGGGGATTAGATTTCTTCTATTCTCCCTCTGGCTCTCTACTCGAGGCTGATTCTTCCATACCTCCTTTCTTGTCTCATTCTTCTGACATGTCAGACCTCTTTTCTCCTTAAGGTTGTTGTAGCATGGTGCAGGTAGTACTGGCCACCAGAAATTGTATTTTATTGATTGAGTGTAAAGATAAGTTAGGTTAATTTTAGGGAAAATCTGTGTATAAATAAGAAGTTTGACCTCATTCCAAGGGTCAGCAAAATTGATGATTTTGTAGTCCATAGCTATAGCATTTTAGTTTCATTTCTAGTAATTGCAGAGTTCAGTTCTCCTTAGTTCTTAGAATCTCTTTGTAGATAGATGCTCCCTTGGAGCCATTATTGTACTCACCAGTGATGCTAGAAAACTATTAATGAAGAAGGAAGAGTTTTGGCAATGAAGTTGTTAGTGTTCTGATTTTTGGTTAACATTCTTTCATGCTATATGTTTCTTATGTCCCTTTCTCTAATGTTTTAAGTATATTAACGACCTTCTTTTCCCCTTGCTATTGAATGTGTATGAACTGATGGCTCTGTATACATCTAGTATTTTACTGTAGCATGTTAGAGCATGGTTGATGTTTAAACGTATTTGTATGACTATAGATAGATGGAATACTTCTAACCCTGGCCTATTTCTGAAGTTTATTTGGTTAACTAACGAATGCTTGTAGGAAACCCCACTTACCTAAATCCCCAGAGAAGATGAGCTGAGATAACCAGCTATCCCCTCGAACAAAATAGTCACTCTCCCAACTAATCTCCCACACCGTTGAGACCCGACCCTCACATGCTTGAAGGCTCAGAGAAGCTCATTTCTCTAGACAACCTTTACAGGTGAAGTTGGCTAGTACCCCAGTACCCTATGACAACTTACATCTGTTGGCGGACCTGATCACAAAGTCCCGTCAACAACAACATCCAATAGGTGTACAAGAAAAACCACAAAGATCAAATTGTGTCAATTAATGCTTTGTAATAAGACATGATCCACCGCTTAGAAACCCTAAGATAAAGATTTAAATATTTGAAGAGTGGTTAAAACAATCATAGACAGTGCATGATTTAGAATCAATGATTGAGATCAAGACTTTTCCCTCTTTTTAAACTCAACCGTAGATCTCTTTTTAGGTTACCTGGGCTTTTCAACGATCTCCTTGGACAAGTGACAAGTTGGTGCAGTGCCTTGATCATTAGATATCAAGCACTTTACCTTCAAGGCTTCACGCCAACCTTAGGATTAAACTCAACATGCATGCCCTTTACTTTACTCTCAAAGCTAATCCAAACCCACTGGGACACATGGTGCAAGGGCGTAATGCCTTAAACACTATCTGTCGATCATTTCATTCTTAAGGCAAAGTGCCATCCACAAGATCTTTGCAAACATAGTATCTCTTTAATGACCTTAGCAATCCTAGGATATTAACATCATCAATGCCACATGTCACCATGGTGCAATGCCTCAAAGATTAGATCTCACGGATCTTTTATTTGAGCCTTTACGCCACCCGTTCAATCAAGCTCTCATCTTATCTGTGTCTTTAACCTGCACCTTAACCCATCAGTCATAATCCTTCTTACCTCTAAATCACTAAATGGAACCTGACCAGACTTGTCTTAACCCAGGGTATATCTAGAGATTCAAAGACAACGCTACCTCCAAGTCGCTGAACAAATCCCTTAACTCTGGTCACATTTTGAGATTAAGAGCAAGATCTTAATTCTATCAACGCACAACACTAAATCTTTGAATACTTTGGCTGACTTTGACTTTATCTAGCGATTCAACACTAACCCTCTGATCATGTTTGAATATATGGTCCATATTTTATCCTTGAAAACTTCATTATAAATTTATCTTGACTCAAGTTCATAAAGATATCACGTGACTAAAAGAAACTCATAATCTTAGATAGTTATCTTTAACCCTGGGTCAAGTCTAGAAATTAAATGCAAGCCCTTGATCCTAATCTTGATCCACAGTTCTGATCCCTCCTTTGCAAATCCAACTTGTCTTTGTCCTAACCATGCTTAACTCTAAGTGTATCTGGAGATTCAACAACAAGTGAGTCTCCAAGCCATGGAATACTTTATTGACCTGAGTTATATTCAGAGATCAAGTGCAGTCCATCAGACTAGTCATTGCATCGATGACTCTGATTTGATCTTCCCTAAACCAACCTGACTTAATCTTAAACCAAGGTTTATTTGGATATTCAGAGATAACATAGTCACCAGGTTGCTGAATAGATCTCTTAACTTAGGCTACATTCTAAGATCACGCGCTAGCTACAGATCTTGATCTTAATCAACGATTAGCATTGAATCTCTGAATTATCTTGTACTTTCTCATTTCTTTCCAAGATCATAGGCCAACCCTTAGATCAATCATTGCATCCATAACTTGTGTTGAATCTCCAAGTAAACTTGACTTTAGCTTAACCTTGACTTAGATCTAGAGATTACGAGATAACTAGATCGCCAAGTCACTAAAATAAAATCTTGACCATGGTTTCATCCATAGATCTAGCACAATCCACACGATCATGTTTTGAATAGATCTTAATCAATGACCCTCGCTAAATCTCCCAGTGTTTGAGATGGCCTCATCTTTATCCACTGATCACATGCCAACCACATGATGTAAATTGTATCTACGGTCTTGCTTGATCACTGAATGAAAACTTATACTTGAACTTGATATAGCGACTCAACACCAACCATAAGATTAAAAAAAGGATAGGAACAGATCAACAACTTATGCTGAATCGCCAGATGAAAAGGAATATTCAGTCTTGGTTGGGAGATTGCAAGATAAAGGCAAGGTTAAAAATGCACATGACTTAAAAAGATTCTTAGTAGCTCATAAAAGGTGATGTCAAAATAGAACAAGTCTTGAAGGTTTAAGGTTTTGCATAAAAATAACTCAACAAGACTAGGGTTTAAGGCCAGAGACCATAAAAAAATTGCAGAAATAAGAGAAAAGACATGGAACCATAAAGATTTTGACAAGTGCTAATAGTCTCCTTGATACCAATGGCTCGATCATTAGTGATCATTTAATTTAATGTCATGATTTCCTTGACTAAGGTGTGAAAGTGTGTCAAAACATGTCTAATAGTATCCTATCCCATCTCTTCTGCTTCTTGCTTCCATTCCTAATAAGCCTTGAAAAAGGGAACTACTTGTGACAGCCTCATTTGTGCCTCTAGTGTTTTTTGCAGTGTGGCCTTGGGGTTATCAAGGTCTATTGGACCCACTAATTGAGTTGTATAATATTTCAAAACTTTATCATAGGCAGCTAAGTCCCTTATTTTTGTTTCATCATCATGCATCTTCTTAAACAATAATGTGACTCCTAATGCAACCAATTATCTCCTTCCCTCATGAGTAGGGGCTCCAAGATCAACTTCTTCCATCAAAAAATCCCCAAAAGTAATGTCCTCTATTGCCTTATCTGGAGGAGAAAAAATCACATGTGCTTTCCAATGTCCTCTAGTATCCTTATTAATATAGAAAATCCTTTGTTCCTTTTGTTGACTAGACTCTCCTTTGTGAAAAACACTTCCTATATCCAAAAAATCTTACACTTTTATCTCACTATATGTTCTCTTTCTTAGTTGAATTTATTTGATCAATCAAGTGGCTTTAGTGTTGGTAAAGAGAGGTTGATATGCCTCAAGTTGTAAAATATTACTTTCTTCTCACGTTTCTTCTTAGTGACTTGGAGATGGCCCTTGTGGTGGAGAAGTAATCATATACTCAAAATGTGCAGGGGAACTATGCTCTTCACCTTGTTATTCTACTTGTTCTATGGGATTTTCTTGGAACTATTATTTAGTCTCTATAGTTGGTGGAGTTTGGGTACCCATTTCTTCATGAACACCCTCTTCTCTGGAGCTAAGATATTTTTGTATTTCTTCTTCCTCTTCTTATTTATCCTCTTCTACTTCTTCATCTCTATCCTATTCTCATTTTTTGGTTAGAGGAATCTATGTATCAGAGAATATTTCTTCTTGCACATCTCCATCTCCATCCATATCCCCAACCATTGCTTGTAGATACATCCCTATTGTATCAGGCCCTAGTTGTGGTTCTTATGAATACTCTTTGAAGCCTGGAATACTCTTAAAATTTGAGATGCAAAACTCATTCAGTCTCAAAGGTTCTTCAACTTGTATCTCTCGCTCATCTGCAGAGTTAGATTCAATATTATTAATTTCTAGGATAGTGCCTTGATCCCTTGATTTTTCTCCTATAATAGTGCCAGTTCGGGGTGGTTCAGACATGTCTTCTAAAGAAGTTTTTTCTAGGTTAATCCTTTAGGAAGAAGATGCAAAATACCTCGTTCTTCTAATCAATTGGGGGCTGATATCCTCCTCATCTTCTTCCTCCTCCAAGGCTTCCATAACTAGGTACATAGGAGAGGATTTCTTCTTCAAACTCTTGTAAACTCTTCATGAAGGGATGGGAGGAGGTTGAGTTTTTGCCTTCTTTGTCCTTATCATGAAGGGCTTGATCTTTGTCCCTAAGGAAGAAGGTACATCCATTGTAGGGGTGACAAAAAATACTAAGGAAGATGGTGTAGTAGTGGAAGATAATGGTACTATTTGAGTTGTAGGTGATGAAGTAGTGGTGGAAGTCTCTCCCTTCCCTTTGTCCTTTTCCCTTTGTTTACTTAAGAACTAAGGGGGATATTATGTACCAACTTCCCTTACATGCCCTAAGACTTCTTAAGGTAGAGAAGGGGATAGATTCTTCCTGAAAATAGGTATAGTAAATTTATTCCCTTTCCCTATATCCAGCTTTAAGGGCTTTCTCACCTTGGTTACCTTTGCCATTGGTTCTAGTTCAAAAAGTTTCTCCAATCAATTTTATGTACATTTTACTACATGTTTAGCTTGATGGTATATGTCATCAAGCTCAATGGATGCTATCTCTACTTTCAAAATTGGCCTATAATTTTTTTTATCTATATTATACAAAGGTAGTAAGACATTCTTAGAATCCAACTCCAAGTTTTGATCCAATATATACAAGCAACGGCATCCCAGGCCAAATCTAAGTTCATTCTACACTAATATCATATTATAACCTCATAATCATCTATAAATTTTCCTAGTGGTCTTCAATATGAGGTTCATATCTGAAATGGGCTCCCATCACATGAATGAATTTAACTATGAGGTCAAATTTACCCTAAACAATTAACAAATTTTCCAGCAGACACTCATCCCACTCAAGGAACACTAACTTTGCAATTTTATGTCATGAGAAAAGTGTACACCTATCCTGATTGGAAATTGGAAACATGGATTATGTTTTCTAAAGATAAACTGGTGTGCATCAGAAATTTGTTAGTAGAGCTCCATTAGAATCAACCTATTAGAGTGGTACCTCAGGAGATTCTTTGGTTGCAATGTACAATCGACCACCCTGATATAAGTAAAGTTTCTAAATTGAATACAATAATTGTCCACCTATTTGATTTGAGCAACAACCTCCACAAACATTCTTTTAGAAAAACCCCCTTTAATCGATTAAATGATAGCAAAAATGAATGCATCATTGACGATGCAATATTTTGGGCTGAGCAAATAGAGCTTCTCTTTTCACACTAGTTGAGGATAAACCTTGTATATATACACCTTCTAGTCATGTATGAATCCTTTCACAGTCAAACCTAGATAAGAGGATCGGGCCATAAGTAGATAGAAAATGTATGAAGTCATGTAGAATTTTGGGTCAATCTTGACCCTCTTAAGTTGTTCATCCAGATTATTACTAATGATCTGGCCCTAGTCTATCTTCTTTCTCTTCTAGATAGTGTCAATAAAGAGGAATGATGAGACAATAAATTGTCTCTATTTTATGTTAATATTTATACTATGTTTAAAAAATTACCAAGACATTTGTGAACCTATAACTATTTGAACTTGTGATAAGTACAGTTAGAATCACCAAGCCTATGGGTAGTTAGCTATGACATATTTTGTTAAAATGTTATATATATGAGAGTGGTCGACAACATTAAATAAGAAACATTGAAGTTCCAGCTGTGATGGAGAGAATTATCATGGCACCGAGAGACATGCCCACTACATTGGAGGAGCCACCATCTTAGGGAATATAGGATTAATGCTCTGCTATATTTCCTCAGCGCTCATTATCCTGTTGAATCAGTCATCCAGACTTTATTGCATTCTGTCGTGGGTTGTTACATTTCCTTTTTATTATAAGGAGAGATTTAAGTCAGAACTTATCTTTATGCTTTGAATAAGCGTCAATCTTCTATAAAGGGATTTGATTGTTAGTTTGTAAGCTTTAGTTTCTGGGAAATATATTGTTGTTGCATCTAGCACAACAAGTTACTTTTCCAGTTCTGTGCATTGTTTTTATGTAATCAATTTCTAAAATATAATGAAGTAATTTTGTTTTACATTCTACATTAGTAGTTAGCAGAAGCCAACCAAGGGGGCCTACTTGGGAGGTGGATTAGATTAGAGAAGAATAGATTTACTTTCAAAATTTACAGCATTTTGAGTAGGAGTTCATTGTTTCATTCCTGCAGCATTAGATTCATGTACGTTCCTGCAACACTTGCAAGGATAATTATGGTGAATTCTATGGGTTGATAAAATAGGTTTAAGCTAATTTTACAATTTTTAGCATTAATCCATTAAGTATTAAAGTGTGTTTACTTTCCTGCAACAATAGCGTAGGTGTCTTTCGTGCATTTTTCCTTCCTGCAGCATAGGTAGTATGACTCTTTGAGAGACTTAGTGCACATATTGTGCTATCCAATTTCAAGTATACATCCCTGGGTTGACAATTTAAATAAACCTCATGATAGGAAAAGTAATCCTTAATTTGAATATAATATTCCTAGGAGAAGCTTCGACATGATTATTAGTACCTATTCTGAGGTGGTTCATTTTTGGCGCCGTTGTCGGGGATGGTGTGAAGTTGAGAACCTTATTGAGTCATTTTTTATTTTTAGATAGTTCCCTACTTTCTAGATAGTAGTTTGCAGTCTTGAACCTGCTTCACAAGTTTATAAAATTACTTGCATGCATCGAAGAGGAAGAAGGTGAGATGAACATGGAATATTTATTTCAAGAGAATCTACTAATCTGAAAGAAGAAGTTGAAGTTGAATTACCTTTTGTTGACACAAGTCCTAAATTTCTTGCTGCATCTTGCTCTGAAGCAGCGCATTTTGATCCAGTTGGCCTTCAACCTTTTTCTGAAATTTTGGCTAGATTTCTTGATAATTCCTCTCTAAGTGCACCTATTGTTCATAACCCTGTGGCTAATGTTCCTTTCCAGCAGCAACTCCATTTCCAAATACATCCAGTAATGGCACAACTTACATTTCCATTTCCTCTACCTAGCCTTATCAACAATGCTAACCTAAAAAACATACCCATTGTTGCACTCCCAGAGTTCTATGGCCTAGTAACTAAAGACCCTGACACCTTTCTATTTGAGTTTGACAATATTTGTCAAAGCTTTGACTACAACACTGATGGCCAAAAGCTCAAGTTGTTTCTAGCAACATTGAAGGAGTCCACCTTACGATGGTTTATGGGCTTAGGAGCTAATGCAACAACCAACTGGGATGAAATGCAAACTTTTTTTGTGCAAAAGTACAAAGAGTATTGAAAGGGGGTGACCCAAGAGGAGATGAAATTTTTTGAATGTCACAAAAGGAAGATGAAACTCTCAAAGATAATGTTTCAAGCTTCTTGTACAACATGTAGAAGAATCCACAACATGTGTTGGAGGAGGATTCACATAAACTCATTTTCTTGAGAGGAGTAAATGATAGCTACCTGTAAGAACTATACCTCATGATTGGAGGAGATATATCTCAATCTTCTTGGGATGACCTTAAGAAAATATGCCTCAATTATTCAGGATCAACTGTAAATAAGGGCAGAGGATTTTGGTCTACACTTGCTAAAGGGAACAACTCGGGTATTTCTAAGATGGAGATCTCGAACCTACTATCCGTTTTCAAGAAAGATATCATTAATGATGTTTCCACACACCTAGATACCATGACAACCAAGAAGAAGCATGCAAATGTTGAAGCACAACTAGCTGAGTATTGTCCTCACTACCACAAACAAAAGAAAGATTGTGGATGCAAGCTGGTGGCAAACTTGAAGAACCAACACCTGCCTACTGAGTACATGAAAATAGAAGGAGATGGTGAGAAAGTGTTATTTGTCATTGAATGTCAGACATGGGATTCAAGACAAGGTATGCCTCAGAATCCCTTGCAATTTTATAGTCCTTATAATAATTAATGGAAAAACCAAAATTATCAAAATATTTCTCAGTACTCCCAACCTACTTGGAATAACTAGTGGCCTAACCAACATCAAAATCAGTGGCCTCAGCCTTAAAATCAATGGTAGCCACCATAGGGGAATTGAAAACCATATAAAAAATGGAGAGGGCCTCAATAGTGACCTAACCAAAATTTTGGTTATCCACCCTTACCACCTCCAGTATCTCAACTTGCAATAATGCCACCTCCTACAACCACAAGTCCTACTCCAAAGATAACACAATTACCTGCTTAGCCACAACCTAATCCTAACAACAAGAAAAAACAACAACCAATGTATACCACTGATACTCAGTAGTACCATACATATGCACTAGAGATATATGATATCCATTTGAGATCTGGTACTACTTTGCTTTCACCAAAACCTCCTATTATAACTGAATTTCTATACATTCCTGCAACATCGGCACCACTTCTAGAAGTTAATTTTCCAAATACTGTCCAACCAACTGATATACCAAGAAAAACCAATGTTCACACCTCAGTTCATCCTCCCTGTCCACAAAGGCTTAGCATGGAAAAACCTATATCTCAAGAAGAAACACCATTTGATATCCTTGAGCAATTGAAAAACATGCATATCCAGATTCCTATGTTTCAAGCTATCAAAGATGTTCCTCTTTATGGAAAATTCATTAAGGAAGCATGTCTTAAAAATCATGGATGTAAGAAAAAGGATCCTCAAAGAGTCAATGTTATAGGTCAACTTGCATATATTATGTTGGGGAAGATAGTCATACCAAAGTACTCTGACCCTAGAAGCCCAGTTGTTGATCTTATAATTAATGGCCAGTCTATGAATAATGCTCTAGTTGATTTGGGAGCAGCTATAAATGTTATGACTAAGGATACCATGCATAGGTTGAGGATAGAGGGACTAAGAACCACACCAAAAATCTTACAACTTGTAGATAGTTCCACTGTAACCCTAGATGGCATCATAAGGATATAACAGTCACATTGGCTTCATGAGAATATCCTACAGACTTCCTGATATTATCACCTAAGATAAACTTTTTTGGCTATCCAGTTATCCTTGGAAGACCTTGGTTAGCCACCATTGATGCCAATATTAGTTGCAGATCAGGTAACATGAAAATTTGAAATGGCCAAGCAATAAAGAAGCTAGCATTATATCCTCTTGCCCAACCCCAACCAGATTTGAGTACACCTATTTGGCCAGATTTGGGAGATGAGGAATAAGCGCTAAATATTGTTGCTCAACTAATGATGTTACATAGCCAATCCTTCCTAAAAACACAAGAAGAAGATGATGTGATTCAAAGTATCCTTACCAATGAGTGTGTCATAGAAAAAGATATTTTTTGAAGTTCTGTTCTACAGTTGTGTACCTATGAGGACTATTTTTTTCTTGCAACTCCTGATGTTATCCATAAATTACTACCCTGTGAGGTAAATACAAGCAAAATCTCTGAATTGTCAATGCTAGAGTAGACAACTATTGTGGAACTTTCTCCTGGTCACAATCTTCATGTTAACAGTAAGCTGCCACCACAATAGTTGACATTGTTAACTAAAATCCTGTGTAAACATGAAAAATATTTTGCTTGGGATTATGGAGACATGACAGGGATAAACCCAAATCTCTACACACATAGAATCTACATCAATGAAAGCAGTCTACCACTCTGCCAACCTCAGACAAGAATTAACCCAACCTTGAGAGAAATAGTCAAAACTGAGTTGCAAAAGTTGCTGGATGTTGGTTTTGTTTATCCAATCTCTGATAGTAAATGGGTATCACCTTTCATCATTATGCCTAAAAAGGGATGTAAATGGAGAATATGTGTATATTACAGGGAATTGAACAATGCCACAAAGAAAGATCATTTTCCCTTGCCATTTATTGATCAAGTTCTAGACACTTTAGCTGGAAAGAAGTACTTCTCTTTTATGGATGGATACAACGGTTATAACCAGATTAGCATTGCTCTAGAGGCTCAAGAGAAGACCACATTTACATGCCCTTGGGAAACATATTCATATTATGTGTTACCTTTTGGCTTATGTAATGCACTAGCTACTTTCCAAAGAGCAGTAATCAACATTTTTGCTGATATATCACATGATTGCATAGAAATATACATGGATGACTTCACTACATTTGGTGATATTTTTGAGGAGGATTTAAAGAACTTGGAAAAAGTGTTGATTAGATGTCAAGAATACAACCTTTCTCTCAACAGTGAGAATTGTTTCATGCTGATGCAAGAAGGAGTAGTGTTGGGACATTTCATCTCTGAATCTGGCATCCAAGTAGACCCTACAAAAATTGAGGCAATTCTCACATTTCCTACACCTACTAAGCAAAAATATGTTAGATCCTTCTTAGGAAATGTTGGCTATTATAGGCATTTCATTCAAAACTTTAGGCAAATAGCTAGTCCTCTATACACCTTGCTTACAAAAGAGGCTGATTTTGCATGGACATCAACTTGTGATGAATCCTTTGTGCAACTCAATTCACTTCTCACAATTTCACCAGTACTTAGGGGGCATGATTAGTCTTTACCATTCCACATACATACAAATGCTTTTGACTATGCAATAGGTGATGTCTTAGGACAAAATTCTAATAACCTTGAGAATGCAATTTACTATATTAGCAATAGTTTACATGTCCCAGAGTTAAATTACATAGTTACTAAAAAAGAATTACTGGCAGTAGTTTATGCTTTGAATAAATTCTGCCATTATGTAATAGGTTATCCTATCTTTGTTCATACTGACCATATCACATGATTGCATGGAAATATAAATGGATGACTTCACTACATTTGGTGTTAATTTTGAGGAGGTTTTAAATAACTTGGAAAAAGTGTTGATCAGATGTCAAGAACATAACCTATCTCTCAACAGTGAGAAATGTTTCATGTTGATGTAGGAAGGAGTAGTGCTGGGATGATTCATCTTTGAAGCTAGCATCCAAGTATACCCTGCAAAAATTGAAGTAATTCTCACATTGCCTACACCTACTAAGCAAAAATATGTTAGATCCTTCTTAGAATATGTGGCTATTATAGGTTTTCATTCAAAACTTTAGTTAAATATCTAGTCCTCTATATACCTTGCTTACAAAAGAGGTTGAGTTTGCATGGACATCATCTTGTGATGAATCCTTCCTGCAACTCAAGTTACTTCTCACAATTGCACCAGTATTTAGGGGGCCTGATTGGTCTTTACCATTCCACATACATACAGATGCTTCTGACTATGAAATAGGTGATTTCTTAGGACAAAAGTCTAATTACCTTGAGAATGCAATTTACTATATCAGCAAGAGTTTACATGGCCCAAAGTTAAATTACATAGTTACTGAAAAAGAATTACTGGCAGTAGTTTATGCTTTGAATAAATTCTGCCATTATGTAACAGGTTGTCATATCTTTGTTCATACTAACCATATCACATGATTGCATAGAAATATACATGGATGACTTCACTACATTTGGTGTTACTATTGAGGATACTTTAAAGAACTTGGAAAAAGTGTTGATTAGATGTGAATAAAACAACATGTCTCTCAACAGTGAGAAATGTTTCGTGCTGATGCAAGAAGGAGTAGTGCTGGGACATTTCATCTCTGAAGCTAGCATCCAAGTAGACACTGCAAAAATTGAGGTAATTCTCACATTGCCTACACTTACTAAGCAAAAAGATGTTAGATCCTTCTTAGGACATGCTGGCTATTATAGGCGTTTCAAATAGCTAGTCTTCTATACACCTTGCTTACAAAAGAGATCGAGTTTGCATGAACATCATCTTGTGATGAATCCTTCCTACAACTCAAGTCACTTCTCACAATTGCATAAGTATTTAGGGGGCCTGATTGGTCTTTACCATTCCACATACATACATATGCTTCTAACTATGCAATAGGTGATGTCTTACGACAAAAGACTAATAACCTTGAGAATGCAATTTACTATATCAGCAAGAGTTTACATGGCCATGAGTTAAATTACACAGTTACTGAAAAAGAATTGCTGGTAGTAGTTTATTCTTTGAATAAATTCTGCTATTATGTAACAGGCTATCCTATCTTATTTTTGGTCCCTTGTATGGCCCTATACCTAATGTTACCAGTGCTCTCATCAATTTTGACCCCATTAATCAAGTCCAACCTGAGGAGGTCATGGTCGACCAAGATAGCATTCCTACCATGAACACCATGTAGGCCTTCATGAATCAACTAGGCTATGCCTCCATGATCAGTCACATCATAGGATTAAATCACAAGACCATCATTTCCAACTTTGTATGTGAAGGTGCTCTCTTATAAGAGCTCATCCCTCCTAGGATCACGAATCCACCACCTCCTTTTCATGTCCCATCTGATGTATGGAATAAAATTTTGGAATAACTTCCAAATCATGGTACATCATCCACTCAGGTCTTTGTATCCATATCTCAATCTACTCAGCCTACTAGCACATATTTTGTGGTACATATTGTATCACAACAACCTCACTTTACCCTCTTTGGAGCTCCAAATATCAACCAATCACAACAATCCACATCACAACAACCATAGAATACTATCACACAACTGTCATAATAATATATTATCCAACAAGTGCAATACACATATGGGATGCCACTCATAGGGCTAGCCAATCAACAAGCAATCCCAAAACCCACTCACGGCTACCAAAACACCATCATTTATTCTGTATGGTACTTTCACATCCTAATCACAACAATCCTTACAACTGCAACATGCTACAACCACTGCTCAACTATCCTCCCTACAATAAACCACTCACACCACACAAGGACCTCAGACCACAAATGTATCCTCCTCATCTTCATGTCACCTATCACAAGTTATGTTACAATTTATAGGTGTTCAAACACACTCACATATCACCAATCCTCCTTATTTCATATCTCAACCAGCTATGTAGTTCACAACTCAACCCACTCAACCCTGACTGCAAGCCACATCCACTCCTACATATGTCAACTATTTGACTATGCCTACATCTACCGTCACCCAAATTATGACACCCTTGGATCAGGCTAGTTCACACACCAACCCTACATCTACCTATGTGAACTATATTCATCTCTTTTGTGACTATGAGCACCCAGAGCACTTACTTACCATTTAGAAACACTATCATGTATCAACCCTATACAAGTCAAACATGTTGCATCTAATTACTATCCATCATAGTAGCTGTTAGAAAGTGACAATGCAAGCAATTGTTATTTTGTCATTGATGTCAAACATTTATTGGTGAGACTATTGCTATCTGTTTGAGTACCATATCTACTGATGATGAAGAAGATTTAACAAGAAGACCAAGTGAATGGTTGAGTTAAGGCAATTAAAAGGGTACTTGATCAGTTGGCACTCTAGCAAAGTAATTAGTTGTTTATCTTTCAAAGATAGTTTTTCTGGCTATTCTGTGCTGAGCAAGTTTGGCATGTGCCAAGCAAAGTTGCTTATGATGAGCAAAGTTGCTTATGCTAAGAAAATTTGCTTGTGCCGAGCGAATTTTCTTGTGATGAGCAAAAGTTGTTCAATGCCGAGCACCATTGAAATTGCTGAGTGAAAACAGTGATGTTGGTCGACTTACAATAATTGGATTAATGATGAGATTTGAGATCTCTGGCCAACTTAGTTATTTTTATTGGGATATGTAATGTTAATTAAATATTGATCCACTTCATTTAATGTATGGGTAACCATAATTAATGCATGGTTTCAAGATTTAATTAGAGACTACTTTGGAGAAGTAAATGTAATGCAAAGATGGAATGATCCGTTGGATCTGACCTAACTTAAGATCTACGATCTTGTTTAAGTGGAAAAATATTTATCTAACCTAGACAGAGAGGTATATGATAACCTCAAGGGGTTATTCATTCTGTATGCTGAAGTGTGCTGTTGAATGTGAAGTACATGTGTGGATGCAAAGGAGTTGCATAGTTGATTTATTGCTTAGCATGATGTTTTCTTCAATTTCTCCAAAAGGTTGTATTGGTTGGAAACATTGGGTGTGGAATTTGGAACATAGACATACTTGTTTTGAGAGGTGATAGGTTTGGATGGAACCCCTTAAAGAGTAACCTTGGATTGGGCTCAAGTAGTGACATTAGCCAGTTGACTCTTCTCTTTGATAGAAATCATATTGACACAGTAATGGGAAGGATGGAATTCAGAAATGTGATTTATATAGCTATAGGAGGTGGAATTGTAGTTGGCTTGGTTATCACCCTTGGTATTGGAAGAAATTCCTTTCTCATGTTCGGGAAATGGATCTTTGAAAGCCGTATGTGACTCATTTGAGGTATGTCCATCAACACTAATTTCTCTGCTTTCAATCAAATCTTGTATCGCATGCTTGTGTCTTTGACAATCATTGTTTTTGTGACCTTTCCCTCTATGAATCATAATAATCATTATCATTCCACCAAGAAGGCTTCACCCTAGGTTCAAAATCTCTAGTTTCAGGAAGTGCAATGAGTTTCTTTGTGATCAACTTACTTAATGCAGATTCAAGAGATTCCCCCAAAGGAGTAAAAGTTCTTCTACGTGGCATAAAGGGTAATCTTGAGGAATTGTTGTTGGTATTCTAATTTGTACTTTGATTTCTATGAGTAGGCTGAGTAGCATTGAATTTTCTCATGAGATTTAAGATAGGTTGTGTTGATTTAACATGATGATTATCCACAATCCCAACATTGATAATGTTCTTGTTTTTGTTCCAAAATTTGGATTTGTCATTATTGTTGTTATTGTTGTTGTTGGAATTCGAATTTGAAGAGACAACATTGTCTTTGGAGTAAATTTTAATCTCACCTTTTCTAACCATAGCTTCTTCAATTTTGACTCCATTCTCAATGAGCTTGTTAAAGTTTGGAGGACATTGCAATTGTAACCTATAGCTCATTTCTTGTGTAAGGTTGTGCACAAAGATATCCATCTTCTCTTGTTCAAGAATTGATCATGGATACTAGGTGAATAATTAACACCATCTTTGAAAAAAGGTAAGGAAGGGTTCCCCATTCTTTTGTTGTGTATTGCAAAGATCAAGCATTGTGACTTCATGTTTGATATTATAGGAATAGTGAGTCACAAATTTGTCAATAAGCTCATTGAAGGATTTGATACTCGGGGGTAGTTTGGAGAACCATTCTATGGCTTGTCCTCCTAAACTTTGTGGAAATAGTCACATGAGATATGTGTCATTGTGGGCGACTTCAATACAAGTAGCACAAAACTCACAAATGTGATCTTGTGGATCTGAATTCCCTTTATATTTATCAAATTTTGGTACCTCAAAATGAGGAGGGAATGGAATCATAGCCAATTTCTTATCAAATGAATAGGGACATATATGTTCCAAGGAATATTTCTTGGTGGACGATCTAGTTTGCATGTCATGCATTTGTTGTTGAAGCATTTGGATTTGTTGTAGGATGGGATCCAAAGGTGGTGGAGGTCCTTGGGTGTTTTGGAAAGTACTATGTTGTTTGTCTTCCTTTGCCCCATGAGTATGTGTTTCTTGAGAACCAACAGGATTTTCTTAATCATTTGCAATGGGTGGTTCTCTAAGAGCAGAGACATCAAAATCATTGGGTAGTTTTTCTCCTTGTTGAGCAAGCATAAGGAAATAAATCTCTTTATCCATGTCTAATAGTCTTTCCATGACATTGAAAAACCTAAAATCTTTCATTGCATCTCTTAACTCTTGGTTGGTGGTTTGTGCTCTGATGTAAAAATTGAAGTCTTCTTGGACCAAGGGTTTTACTCATTGGTATTGCTTCCTTCCTTCTTACCTATAGATTTTGGATAAACGGTTTGTTTGAGTTTCTCAAATGAAGTTTGAACCATAAAAGGTGAAATATGAAGATGTGATGATAGAAGAGATGGGAATAAATAGATTCAAAAGTGTTGAGCTAGATAAGGTAACTTGATAATCTAAGTCAATAGGAGGTATGGATCTCACTATGATATGACCAAGGAGAATCAAGAGATAATGACCTAGGTAAGTTTTGATGAAGGATGATAAATCCTGATATGATAAAAAATCACAAAAGCCAGAATTTGATAATCAAGATAATGTTCCAACACTTAAATGTAGATTTGGAAGATTAGAGAATGATTTAGGAAAATTTTGGGTGTAAGAAATATGATGAAAATGGTCAAACTAAAGATTAAAGGTCTTATAAAATCTAATATGTTTCCAAAATCACACTGAGGACAAAAATGGGTATCTGAAAATGTACTTTTAAAAACTTGAGGGTCCATACTAATGCTCGTTATTATGAATGTACAAGAACAACTGCTCAGGAATATTGAACAAATGCGCAGTAGAAAGTGACAAATGTGCAGCTTCTATTTTTTTTTAAATTTTTGATGGTTTTTCATATGTTTTGTTGGAAATTTTGTTATTTTCAGTTGACTTTGGCAAAATGAGAGGCAAGACAGAAATGATCTAATATGATTTAATCTAGTATGTATGCACAAATATGCTTACAATTCCTAAGGTTGGCAAGGATAGTATCTGCTGAATCCCCACTTGGATAATAAAATCCAGCCATGCAATTCAAAGCGGACAACCTAGGAACTTGGAGGCACGGGCTCCTCCTTATAGTGAACTCACTTCTCTGGCACACCAAGTTCCAAATTCAATGGGTCATTACTTCCCAAAGAACCGCTATCTCTACTATGAACCATGAGTAATGTGGGGTGTCTTCATAGGTTGGGCTACCCATTGAACCAGCAAATAGAAGGTTTTTGGCCACTAAAAAAAATATTTTAGTAAGGACATCCGTTCAGGTGGTTGTGATCAAGTCATTTTCCCAATTAAGTAGGCTCTCCCAATCCTTTCAAAGTAAGATTTTCACCTTAACAATGTAGGGACTTTAATGCACCACGAGGGTACTAGAGGAGATTTTGGTTGCCAAATAAATTCACACCTGTCCATTGTGAGATTAATCACAATGGTTTTTTTTGTATACCGGTTTGGAGGGGCTTGGCTTTAGCCTATTACCGGTTGAGTCATTCCTTGGGGTGAGTACCTCTTTTCCCACCAAAGACTGCCCTCTAAAGATTATAACAATTTCTCTTACACCCAAGGTCCACGAATGGTGAGGGGAGAGGATACGTTGTTATAATATGGGGTGAAAAATTGAGCTATGAAAGCAATACACAACAGACAGTTTGCTAAACTAAAGAAGACACACGAATTTGAAAAGCATGTCATATTTTAAAAACCAAACGAAGATTATGGTTTATTTTGCAAACCCCTAGGAACCTGCAAGTAAACTGTCAATAATTGAGATTGGGGTCTTCATATTTACGACCTGCAAAATAGCCTAAAAGCTACAAAAACCAAACACAAACTTGTTAAGATGATTAGCTAAGACAAATGACAAGAAAAATAGGCTTTTGTAGGTGGAATTATATATGTGCAGGAACAGTGGATGAATGTGTAGGAATAGTAAATGGTTGCGCAGAATGTACTAATGCACACAACAGTGAATAAAAGCGCAGCTTTATGGGATGAATGTGCAGTTTGAATAAAAGTGCAATAGAAATAGATGGATGTGCAGGTATCAGAGATGGATGCGCATAAACAACCTGTAGAGTCCTTCACATGGAAAAACTAAAAACAAAATGTAAAATTTGTGGGGGAGGCCCCACGGTGGGTGCCAAAAATGTATGAAGAATAGATGTCAACTATGATAAATGAAATAATACTATTAATAAGCTAATAAATATATCTAAATGCAACCCAGTGAAGAATAAAAATAACCAAATGAAGTAAAATAACAAGCTTTACCTTCACCTACCCTTTGCAACTTGTCTCCATTGTTCTCCTAGCTTTGATTTCTTGAATGTTGAGCTCTCATATTTCATATGAAGCTTCTTGTCCAATATGTCACCAAAGTGTGGATATTTGAGTGATTATATGTAAAATGCAACTAAATGGATGATGGAATGGTGTGGAAATGCTTGAATGCTTGAACGTGATTGTTTGAATGCTTGATGGCTTGAATGCTTGATTACTTGAATGCTTGATGGCTTGAATGCTTAATTCCTATTAGATCACAAAGGGGGAATGATGCTCCTTTTATAATTTTTTGGAGGACCTAAGCCTAGGTGGCATGATCCTAGGGTAGAGATTGAAAGGCAGAAAATTCTAGGGTTGTCATTGACTTGGTTGAAGGGGTTGAGAGAAAGGGGGATATAGTTAGAATGTGAGAGGAAGAATAGGGAGGATGTTCATCCTACATTGACATAGAGGAGAAGAAGGTGGAAGGAAAAGAAACATGTCAAGTATCTCACAAAGACCATGGAGAGGAAAGAGGAAGGAATTTTTCCTCATGAGGACTCTTGGTACAAGTGTCCCATGAGTCATCTTGGACTCTTTGAGGTGGCTTGAGAAGCTCCTAAGGAATAGGGATTTCTTCTTGACTTGGTGTAGGAGAAGACATGTGGTCATGAGACCAAGTCTTATGAGGCCACATAGCCCTTAGGAATAGGACATGTGTGGGTGAGGATAATGACTTATTAATAATTAATAATAATTAATTATTTTAGCCAAGGTGACGTGTCAAGTGAATAGGTCTATGAGGTAGGCTAGGAAGCTTAGTCATATTTAGTGACTGTGTAATTAATCACTTTAATAAGACTAATTTAGAAGACTTAGGATAAGAAGAATAGACTATAGTGAATGTATTAAATAAATTAAAATAATTTACTTAATAAATAGAAGAAATAAACATTAATTAAATAATAAATATTTAATTAATTCATCAAGTCAATATTAATTAAATAATAAATATTTAATTAATTAATTAGTGAAGCCATTTTTTAGTGTATACACAAATAACTATGTAATTGATTCAATCAATTGATTATATAGTTCATTTAAATAATTAAATCCAACCCATCTAATTCACATACATGACTAATTTAATTAATTGTTTGAATTAAATAAATCATAAATTCTCTCAACAACCACATGTGGACAAAATTTAATTAACCAATGAGAGATGAGGATTTGGAGCACGTGGATCACTCCAAGGCTTTTCTATCTTGACCCTTAAATTTAAATAGACCAATATTGTCCCTCCATTTGAGACATCTCAACAAACACAACTCAACCTTGTCTCTAAACATGAGTTAACTCAACTCGCATCAAACTCACCCCCTACCCTTGGAAAATCCTATAAATAGGATGCAAAATTAGATTAATTCATCCACTCTCATCATAACATCACCATTATAGTCAAATCTATTATCATTTGCATCCATTTGAGCATAATTGAATTCATCTTATCATTATAATGGAAACTTTGCATCCATTTGAGCATATTTATTATATCATTTAGCTTTATCCATCATTCTCGTTCTAAGTATTGTCACTTTAGGAGTGCTTTTGTAGTTGAGAGCATGATTTTAGTCTTCTTAGTTAGATATCCATAGGATGTTCTTGATCTTTGCAATTCAAATTTGTTAAATAGTATAGATATTTGTATTTTCAATTATATTTGATTAAACTAATCTTATGAAGTTATTTTTCATTCACAAAATGACGCCCACAGTGGGAAAGTATGCTCCATATTACACCTCAAGGTTACACCATCCCTAGATCATACAAACTCTTGTTCCCATGCACAAATAACATAGCAAAATATGAGGCACTTGTAATTGGAATCAGAATGGCTTTGGAATTGAGAGTGACAAAATTGCAAATTTATGGTGATTCCAAATTAGTGATCAATCAAATCAATGACGAGTACCAAACAAAGAATGAAAAGAAAATTCCTTACAAAAAGATGGTTGATGATCTAAAGAAATATTTTGTCATGATGAATTTTGAGCAAATTCCAAGAGGTGAAAATGAGGCAGTGGATGCTATGGCTATATTAGCCTCTCTTCTAAAACTACCAGATCAAAATTCTAAATATGAATTCTTGGTGGAAGAAGTGGTGAAACCCGCTTATGAATTACTTGAATCCCAATTAATTTTCCTACTTGTGGGTCATGATTCCCCCTGGTATGGTTGCATCCATACCTATCTCAAAGAGAACACCTTACCTATGGACCAATCTTGAAACTAGAAAAGAAACTTTATAAGATAAGCTTCATGTTATACCCTTGTATCCAACACATTGTATCGCATAGGTCTTGATGGAATTCTTCTTAGATGTTTAGAGAGTGAGGAATCAAAAATTTCCTTAAAATAAATTCATGAGGGTATTTGTGGGTCACACTCTAGTGGGTTTACCTTAGCTAAGAAAATTCTTAAGATGAGATACTATTGGCCAATGATAGATAAATATGCTTGCCAGTTTGTAAAGCTTTGTCAGAAATGAAAATACCATTAGAACCTAATACATGTACCAACCCAAGAGTTGCATCAATTGACCATGTTGGTGCTCAAATCAACAGATTGAATCTCCTATGGACATGCCAATCCAATGCTAGGAAACCCAAATGATTTGGCCAACTAACAAGATTCAACCAAGGCAAGGTTGAACCTTCTGTAATTCTGGCTCTATAGAACCAAGGCTGGTAGGCCTATACCTTAGCTTATCCTTCAATTTTTAAGGCTTTTTATAGAAGATAGAACACATTCCAAATCTTCTCTCTCAAGACATGGCAAAAGAACTTGAAAGAAATCAAATTGAACACAATATATTATAATTTGCAAAACTCAAATACTTTGAGTAGTTGAAAGAATATTTAGTAGATATGTATGTAATAGAAATGAAGCAGATAGATAGAATGTCACAAAACTTAAACAATGAAGTGAATAAAAATAATCCAATAAATGAATAGATCAGTGCCTTATTCTTTCATGGGAAATAGAGTAAAAATAATCCCAACCCTATGTACAACCTTAGAGACAGTTTGCAAGAAACATTTCACTTCAAAGGTGTTCAAATGAGCATGTATCTTAACATAAATCTACAACTACTTCAATTGAATTTAAATTTTCAAATGGAAGACTGATTGATTGTGGCCATAAATCAATTGAATTTAACCATGCAAGATGAAAATACCAATTGATAATAAAATTGTAAATTTAATCAAAAGTATGCAACATCTAAGTATCACTTTGAAGAAAATAAAAATATTTTATCCAAGGGACCAATAAAAAATGAAGTTTAATATATTCCTATCGATGAAAGAAAAAGAACTTATCTTTATTGATTTTGAAAAAAATGATACATCCAGGTTCTTGTTACAATTGTTGATCCAAATCTATCCAATCTATCACAACTGTATTATTGTTGTTTATTTGTTTACATTTTACACCACATATATATGTGGATGAATGGTTTTCACATCCCTTTAGGGTGAAGAGACACCACTCTATGTTAAAATCTAAAAACTTATTTTGAAAAAACTAATCAATAAACTAACTAATAACTACCTAACTTTCAGATCTGGCTATGGCCGAAAATCCAAAATAGATTGTATGAACATAAGACTTTTACTAGAGATAGGAAATTTGATGTTACAAACTGGGTCTATTTTATATTTTCAATGTTTGATCATTTTCATTCTTTGTCGACATCATCTTTACAGTAGGTTGAAATTCCAGCATCTCTAAAACCTTCGCTTACATATTATTGATTGTTCCTGTCACAGAGCTTCCTTAATCCCTCAAATTTTAATTTAAAGTGATATAATTTTTTATCCTATTTAATGTACTCCATCATATCATCAATTATTGGGCATGGAGTTTAGGATGCCATTTTTTTTTACTATTTTATCACTTTATAGGACTCCAAATTTTGCCAAAAATTTAGAGCTCCAAAAGACCACACCTTGAACCTTCTATAAATGGGGGTTCTATTTGATAGGAATGATATCAAACTTCATATAATAGTCATAATTATATTATAACTAATTGAGTACTTTACTAAATGAGTTGAAGTTGTGCCCTTATCAACTGCAACAGGAAAACAAATTTCAATGTTTATCTTGAACTATATTATTTGTAGATATGGTATCCCACGTGCCATTAAAATAGATAAAGGAAAGTAGTTCAAAAAAAAGGATTTTAAAGAATTGTGTGAGAAATTATATATAATATAATATTTCTCCTCAATATATTACCCTCAAGGAAATGATCAAGCTGAAGCTTCCAACCAAAAAATCCTCAAAATTCTCAAGAAAATAGTTGATGATCCAGGTAGGGATTAGTATACTCAATTGAATCCAACATTGTGGGCCTATAGAACAAGCATTAGAAAACCAATTGGAGCAACACCATTTTCACTAGTCTATGGGCCAAAGTAGTTTTGCCTTTAGAAGTAGAAATTCCATCATTAAGAGTCTCAATGCAGGGCTTATTAACACAAGAAGATTATAGGGTGGCTAGGTTAAAACAACTAGAATTGCTTGAAGAACATAAAACCCAAGAATATTATCACCTCAAGGTCTATCAAAAGAGACTGTCAAGAAATTACAATAAGAAGATCAATTGCAGAGAATTCCAAATTGGTGACATAGTCCTATGAGAGAATCCTATAAATCAACAAGAAAGAGAAAATAAAGGACAAATTGAGGCAAATTGTCTAGGACCCTTTATTGTGACATCTTCCTATGAAATGATAACATATAAACTAGCCACTTGTGATGGGGATGAGATTCAAGAACCCATCAATAGTATTCATCTAAAGAGGTTTTATACCTAATCAAATAAAAGAGTATCAATCAAAAGAGTATAATATGAGAGAGTATCATATGAGAGAACATCATTTTGAATAGAAAAAATGATCATGAAAAAATCCACAAACAACAAAATAATAAAAATTAAAAATCAGCAAAGATAAAAGTGCCTTGGTGAAAACCTAGAAATAGGCACCTTGGTAGCAGAAAAAGTAAATCAAGGAGAAAAATTACAATAAAACCAAGTGGTGGATGATGAACTTTAACTGATTGAATGTGATAAGTTGATGATCACCAAGTTGCAAAAGTGAATGCAAGACATTAAATTAGTTAATGTATACTAGTCACTAAGCTAACTAGGAGGTTGCATCAGCCTACACATTATCAGAAGATTAATCATGTTGATGCAAGCTAAGATAGGGAATGCAATGACATATCAGTACACTAAAGGTACTTATTTGAACCACACACCAGAGATATTGTTGGCTACTACAGAGCTGTATATTTTTTTTGGCATTGATGTCAAAGGGAGAGAAAGATTCAATCAAATATCCATCAGGGAGAAGAGATTCTACAACACAAAGGGAGAGAATATCTAAAGGTTACTATCAATGAAATAACCATCCATCAAAGGGAGAGAATTGGAGAGAGTTAACACTGCACATTTATCCAGAAAAGGGAGAAGAGATTCTACAAGAAAGGGAGATACATAATTAGAAGACATAATTGCTACACCTATCCATTAAAGGGAATGAAGAAAGGGAGAGCACACAACATAATCAAATATATAGGGAGAGCTATATGGTAACCATTTTTTTGCAGTGATTAAACATATTAAATCTGAGCTAGAAGAGCTTACCAAAATTCTGATATTTGAATTGGTTATAGAATAATAAGTTTGGTATGTTATGACATGTTTTATACTGCATATTTCATATTGTGTTTCCATCAATGCCAAAGGGAGAGATTGATGAACTATAACTAATTGAATGTTTGAAGATGATAAGTTGATGATCACCGAGCTACAAAAGTGAATGCAAGACATTAAATCAGTTAATGTATTGTATTGTCATTTATGTCAAATTGATATGGTTTGATTATTCATAAACATATTGTCATAACCTTGAAGATATGAAGAGATAAAGTTTATGTGGTTGGTAAAACATAAAAGGTCTGTATACACTGAGTGACAGTGAACACCGAGTAGTTCACAGTGTATACTGAGCATATTAGTAACCGAGAAAGTGTTACTGAGAAAGAGTTAATGACCCAGCATAACTGAAGTTAATGACCAAGCATAACTGGAGTTAATGACCAAGCATAAATGAAGTTGATGATCGAGCATAACTCGAGTTAAATAATAAAAAAATTGCTTAGCTGACAGAGCTACAATTTAGGGATTGATTAATTTATTATTTTATTATCAACAATCAGTTAATCTAAAGAAAGTAAGGAGATTAAAAGCGTGTTTTATTCACAGTTATCAAGGAGAGATTTACAGAATAAAACTAAAGGAAAGATTTATGGGATAAAGCAAATCATGGCAATTTTTACAAATCAAGGAGAGATCTATGACAAAAATAAGGAGATTGAGCGACTAATCATGTCTATATAAAGAGACAAGGAATTCATTATCAAAGAGAGGAATGCTGAGTATATTTTTTGTGAAGATAGAACTCTTCATGCAGATCTGATCATATAGGTTGAAGAACAGAGCCAAGGAATTCTGCAGACACCGAGAAACATAGGAAAAAGCATTCATCGAGCAAGAATAAAGAAAGAAAGAAAAGGAACTGAAGTATATATTGATCAGAGAGGTATTATTGGACTAACAATAGATCTGAATATTCACAAATCAAATTTTTATTTTGAACAAATCATTTACTGTATCAGTTTAACCATTGATTCAGAAAATCTCTTAACTGAGTGGGATTTAACAGTCCTTATTGTATTGAGATACTCAAGAGTATCAAAAGGTTTTCTTGTTGACAACATAGTGAGTGCTAGGTCAAAAGATAAACTATTGGTTTTAAATCCTTTAACAAGGTTTCACTTAATAGTGTGTATTGTAACCTTTGACAGGATTGGCTCTTCACTGAGCTTACTTCAGAAGAGTGAAAATATTTTGGGTTACTGGTCCTAGGTGGTTTTTCCCATATTTGGTTTCCACATTAAAATATGTGTCAAATGTGTATATGTTTCATTGCATTGATATTTTGTTTTACACATTATTGAAACTGGATTGGTCGGTTAACACTAAGTTTATTTGCTGCTACTCGGTAAAGTCTAGAAAAGATAAATAGTACATCAAACTGAGCAGTTTATATTTGTTAATATTATTTATGGCATACATCTTGATGAAATTTGGACTACAAGTTAACTGAAGGTATTATATTTGAGAGATAAGTTTTTGGTTGGAACTTTTGGAATAATTATTAAGGCCACTTACTCACCCATCCCTCTCAGTTATTCTAATAGTGAAAACCTGGTAAACAGGGGCTACTTGCCCTAAGTTAAGTCAAGCCTAGTTGCATTTGCATTTGCAATGTTCCCCGTCCTTGTATATATCCTGTTGCATTTCATTGTTTGTACATAGTCATAATAAACCCTCAAAGTTGCAAAGCATCATTTGTACATAAAGCTTTCATCATGGTTTGAAAGTTTCCTTGGTCCATTATTATTGTCAAATATAACTGGGGGCACAATTCAAACTCAATGAGATTATCAATGAAATACACAAAAGTATGACTCCAACACAATTGATCAAGAATCAAGAATCAAAACCTTTGACACTTTTTGATTGATCCAAATATCAAATTTCAAACATTCAAATGCTTGAACCATATCAAATTCAAAGGTGAAGCATCGAAAGCTAAGCTACAACATCAAAATCAAACAATGTGAATGAGATTAAAAAATGGATGACCAAAGATCAAAGTAGATGGATTTTTTTTTGAGAAAATGGATCAACAAACAAAAATCAAAGATAAATTCAATGATGTTTCTTTATTTTTGCATCACGTATTTTTAGCAAATCAATGATGTATTTTGACTAGATGAGCAATGATGGAGGCATGACATTTTCTTGATTTCTGCTTGTGATGTTGGTTCATAGAAGTATGCAAGTTTATCTAATGACATGATTATCTAAGAATCATTGAGGAAATTTTCATATGAAAGAGATCAAATCTTTTTCTGTTTACGTAAACAAATACGTTGGCCATTTAGATCTGTCATATCTTAATGCCAAAATTGACTTGCAACATTGAAATCGATGAAAGTAGTATTCATACTCCCATGGTTGAAAATATAACCACTGAGGGTTGTACCAATTTCATTATTTAAATCCAAAGAAAGAGGTATTCATACCATCATGGTTGAAAATATAACCAGTGAGGGTTGTACCACTTTCATGTTCTGAAGGAAAAATCTCAATGATAAAAATGGCAAAATAAATCAATACAGTGATAATTGACAATCTTAGTTACATTTTGCATTCATTTTAGATTAATATTGCATCATAGCTGGTGTGGTATTTCTCAAAGGGGGGTGAAAAGTTAATCAAAGTGACATCATTATAAATCTTCCTTGTGATGGATTATATTGGCCTTTAACAAAAACAATGCAGTGACATTTACGGCTTCATATTTCATTTAGACTGAATTGGCTACATTAAGTTCATTTATCATTAATCATTATCATTATTCATTCTTAAGTAAATTAATTTAGATTCATTAAGTGAATTTCACTTAGGTCCATTTTGCATATCATTTAATCACATCTCATTGTCATATCTTTTGCATTTAGATATCATTATTCATTAAAGTGCATTCACCATTGCATCTAGTAGTATCATTATTAATTCCATTAAGCATTAATTATTATGTACATAAAATTCACGAATCATTAATTATTAACCATACAAATTTTCAAAAGTTCATTTAGAAGCATCTCATGTTGCATATCATAAATCATTTAAGTCCATTAGATTCATTAAGGTCATTATTCATTATATCATTAATCATTTAGATTGCATTACATTAGGACCACTAGTCATTAAATCACTATATATCATACATCATTGCATAAGCTTAAACATTTCCTCATATAAAATATGAAAAACCATCTAGGTGCATCACATAAAAGTATTTAGGTCATATCATGGCATTAATTATTACATCATCTGTAAGGAAACTCAGGTACAAAAATAGCTTCCTACACTAATCTCTATAGGAAAGTATTGTGCAAATTCTTTTAAATCCTTACAATTTCAGATTCGTTAACTACTTTAACAATGATATTGCAGCCACATACCATGCATACAGAAAAT
>MU223461.1:2771630-2788529 GCA_018584345.1 Thuja plicata | reverse complement strand
CCAACACACTGTAGATGTGTTATCATTTTGTTTTTCCAATCCAGATAATTTTCTCCATCAAACTTAGGGCTTTCTTTTCTGAAGTAAGACATCTGATCTACCTTAAGCTGTTAGGCTTCTTCTCCAACGCACTTGGCTCTGATACCAATTGTTAGAATAGTCCCAAAGGATAACTGAGAGGGCGGGGTGAATCAATTATCAGTAACTTTAGTTCTTTTTCTCTTCCTTAACTTCAAAATACAACAAAGTAAATGCTTAATCAGATAACATAGTACACAACACACAATTTGATTACGGGGAAACCAAATGGTAAAAACCCTGGTGGGAATCAAAACCCACAATGAACTATACTTGTTTATAGTAATTCCTGTTAGAAGATATTTCAACCCTATTAGGATTTGTACTTTACAATGCAATAAGTATAGTGACCTGGTTAAGGGTCAGACCTTGTTAGGAGTATTTTACAAATAACCATGTTAGGGGTGGTGGACTCACTGTCCATAAGCTCACTGCTTAATGGTGTAGGCTACAACCTTCTATATAATAGATATGCACTATATTTGATGATGAACTATAGATTAGACCTACTAACTTGATCAATTCCAGTTTATTACAATCTTTCACTTATTCTTCACATAGACTCTTGATGAATGAACCACATCTGATATTCTGCTTTGTACATCTTCTATCTCTTTTCGTATCATTCACACTTAGTCTATCACAATTGACTTTCTATAATTATCTTCCTCAGAGTATGAGATCATGGGACCTATAAGAAAACTCTTCATAACATCCTTGTCAACTCTACTAAGCACGCAAGCATAATTACAACCGCGCAAGTATAAACTGAATAGACGTGACGCTTCACTAAGTCGGCCTCACCAAATTAACTCTAACTTTGCAATCTTCTTGAAACATGTTTGGCACCTTTAGATAACTATCATCAACTCATAACTAATCATGAATATACACATGCATATCCTGAAGATAGGCACAACTCAAGAAACACATTACATACGTTAGCTCTGAACATATACTCTTCCAGAACTATAACTGCCAATAATAGAATTACACAACTTGATTGAAACATCATATCTAGATCTGCGTGTATGAACATAACATAATAAACATGTCAAAAACATGTAGCTAACCATGCAAGTCTTCATGTCATCATTCTGATAAGTACATACAGAATCACTACTGTGCATTATATGTTGTCATCAATGACAAACATACTTAATCAAATCTCCAACAGTAAAGATAAGCAATGTCAAGATAGTTAGAGATCTTCCAAGTATTGCAAGACCAGTTGACACAATGTGCAGGGAATGTGTTATGGGAAAGCATGTAAGGAGCTCTTTCAGAAGCAAGCAGAACTCAGCTGAAAATAAGTTAGACCTAGTTCATACAAATTTATGTGGTCCTACTCAAACAAGATCATACTATGGAGAAAGGTATTTCCTTTTGTTTGTTGATGATTTTTCAAGGATGATTTGGGTTGCATTCTTAAAGGAGAAGTCTAAAGCCTTTGAAAAGTTCAAAATATTCAAAGCCAAAGTTGAGAATGAATCTGGATCAAAACTAAAATTCCTAAGATCAGATAGAGGAGGACAATTCACCTCTGACTAGTTTTATGACTATTGTGAAGAACATGGAATTAAAAGACAGTTGAGTGCACCCAAAACCCTACAATAGAATGGGATAGAAAAAAGAAGGAACAAGATCATACTTGATACAACACACACTATGATGATTGAAGGAAAAGTTGCGCACACCTATTGGAGAGATGCAGTCAATACAAAAGTCTATACTATCAACAAAACACAACTAAGGCCAGGTGTGGATAAGACACATTATGAACTTTGGTTTGGTAATGTACCCACAGTAAAATACTTTAGAATATTTGGTAGCAAGTGCTACATCAAGAGAGATGATGGTGTTGTAAGTTTGATGCTAGAAGCAATGACGGTATTTTCCTTGGTTACTCTACTAAAATCAAAGCATACATATGTTTTAATTTGATATTAAAGAAGATAATTGAAAGTACTCATGTAAAGATTGATGAGAAGTTCATGGTTCAAGAAAGGTACTATGAATATGCACCTATGATTGAGGATGAACCCAGGCCTAGCAGTAAAGACACTGTTATTGAAGAAATGTTTGATTGTATTGATGTATCATGTAATGAAACTGAATCAAGAAAAGAAGTATCACAGATTACAGATGAGGATGTCACACCAAAATTTTCAAAATTCACATCTAGGTATCATTCAAAAGATGATATCATTGGAGATCAGAGTAGTAGTGTTTTGACTAGATCAAAAGAAAAAAGGTTAACAGTGGATGAAGAGGTATGTTTACTTTCATAGATTGAACCTTTAAATGTTGAAGATGCTTGCAAGGATTCTGATTAGTAGAAATAAATGGAAGAAGAATTAGATCAAATAAGAAAAAATGATACATGGGAATTGGTTCCTAGACCAAGTGACAAAAATGTAATTGGAACAAAGTGGGTATTCAAGAACAAGATGAATGAAGATGGTACAGTGGTCAGAAACAAAGCAAGACTAGTATGTAAAGGATATGCACAGAGGGAAGGAATAGATTACACTAACACATTTGGCCCTATGAGTAGACTGGAAGCCATAAATTTATTCCTAGCTTATGCAACATTCAAGGATTTTAAAGTATATCAAATGGATGTCAAATCAGCTTTTCTAAATGGTGACTTGAAGGAAGAAGTCTACATAGAATAGCCTGAAGGATTTAATCTGTCAGATAAATTAGACATGGTATGCAGATTGAAGAAAGCACTTTATGGACTTAAACATGCCCCAAGAGCTTGGTATGAGAGACTAGATGGTTATCTTACCAATATTGGATTTAAGAAAGGGGAAACAGATTGTAACCTATTCATAAGAGAGACACTTGATGGACTACTACTTGTTGCCATATTTGTTGATGGCATTATCTTTGGAGGTAATGACAAGCTTAGTTCATAATTTGCAAAAGAAATGCAGAATGAATTTGCAATGAGCATGATTGGTCCTATGAAATACTTTTTGAGATTAAATGTAAAACATACAGATAAAGGGGTATTTATAAATCAGTCCAAATATGTGAAGGAAATACTGAAGACTTTCAAGATGGAAGACTGTAAGCTAGTATGCACTCCTATGATAACAGGGAGGAAGCTTTCTAAAGAAGATGACTCCGGAGCAGTTGACAAGACATTGTATAAGTCTATGATTGGAAAACTTATATATCTTACTCAGTCTAGAATAGACATATCTAATGTAGTTGGCATTGTTGGAAGATTTGCAGTTGAACCAAAAAAGAATCACCTAATGGAAATAAAGAGAATATTCAGATATCTAAAGGGAACTAAAAACTATGGTTTATGGTATCCTAAATCAGAGAATGTACAACTTCATGTGTATATAGATGCAGATTGGGTAGGGTGTCTTGATTACAGGAAGAGTACTTATGGAGGAGTAGTATTTCTTGGAGATAGGTTGGTTTCTTGGGTAAGCAAGAAGCAAAATTGTATCTCTCAGTCGACAATAGAAGCTGAATATGTTGCAGCAGCATTGAATTATTCAACAATGGTTTGGATCAAGCAGATGGTTAAAGATTTTGGTATACAGGTTGATTATCCTATTGTTATTCACTGTGATAACACTAGTACTATCAACATGTCCAAGAAGCCTATGATGCACGTAAAAACAAATCACATTGAGATTAAATACCATTTTCGTAGAGAAAAAGTTGCAGACAATGAAGTAAAATTGGACTATGTGAGCACCAAAGAATAGTTGGTAGATATTTTCACAAAACCTTTATCAAAAGAAACTTTTGAGTATCTCAGGGAGAAGTTGGGAGTAATTCCCTCTCCTGAGTCTGATTAGATAAAGTAGAAAGAACAATCGGTCCAGAGTGACTGATGAATGGTTGACTACTCTACTTCTGGAGTAGTACCTATGCCTAATTTCTTATGGCACCCTTTTCCATTGATGTCAAAGGGGGAGTATATAGTAAGGGGGATCATATACTTTGGGGGAGTATAAAAATAGACAGAGGAGCTATAACAGTATAGAGGAATCTTTGATGAGGATATTGAGAAGATTGTAAAAAGAAAGAAGACACCATGTACTAAAGATGTTATTAATATCATATGTTTCCATCAATGTCAAAGGGGGAGATTGTTGGAGTTTTACTTCTGGAAGCTAGTTGATTGTATGTTTGTCATTGATGACAACATATAATATACAACAGTGATCTATATGTACTTATTAAAATGATGATATCAAGCCTTGCGCGGTTATATTCATGTTGTAGACATGTTTTTGATGTTTTGTTCATACACACAGACTCAGGTATATGAAGTTTCAGTTATGTTGTGCAATTCTATTTTGTGGTAGTTACAGTTTCTGGAGCTTGTCTGTACAAAGCTGACGTATTGTATTTGTTCTTGAGTTGCAACTATCTTCAGGATATGCGTATGTATATGCAAGATTAGTTATGAGTTAAAGTTAGTTATCCAAAGGCGCCAAACGTGTTTCAACAAGATTGCAAAGTTAGAGTTAATTTGGTGAGGCCAACTTAGTGAAGTGTTGCGTCTATTCAGTTTATATTGTATAGTTGTAATTATGCTTGCGTGATTAGTAAAGCCAAAAAGGATGTTACAAAGAGTTTTCTAACAGGTCCCATGATCTCATACTTTGAGGAAGATACTTATAGCAAGTCATTTGTGAAATTCTAAGTGTGAATGATAAGAGAAGAAACAGAAAATGTACAGAGCAGAATATCAGTTGTGTTTCATTCATCAAGGATCTATGTGAAGAAGAAGTGAAAGATTACAATACACCAAAAATGATCAAGACAACAAGTCTACTCTATAGGTCATCATCAGATATAGTGCATATCTATTCTACAGAAGGTTGTAGCCTTCACCATTGAAGCAGTGAGCTTTTGGATAGTGAGTCCTCACCCTTAACCGAGTTATTTGTAAAAGACTCCTAATAGGGTCAGACCCTTAACCAGGTCACTATACTTATTTCATTGTAAAGAACAACTCCTAATAGGGTTGCAAGATCTTCTAATAGGGATTATTATAAACAAGTATAGTTTAGTGTGGGTGTTAATTCCCACCAGGGTTTTTACCATTTGGTTTCCCTGTAACCAAATTGTGGTGTTGTCTATTGTGTTATCTGAATATGCATTTACTTTATTGTATTATGAATTTAATAAGAGCAAATAATTTAATTAGCTGATAACTGATTCACCTCCCCTCTTAGTTATCCTTTGGGATTATTCTAACATTTAGATAGAGTGCCTTACAAACTACCTTTTTACTCCTATATCAAATCCTCACACTAATGTTTAACCCTCTAGAATCACTCACAAGAATTACTCCCTCCTTGAAAGAAACTTATAAGCAGTTGCGTAGTTACCATATAACTGGTATGTTTAAGATGCCTTAAAAATTAAACATACAAGAGTATAAACATAAATATAAGAAGACAACAAAGATATAGAATAGGAAACTGCACTGTATTTTATTAATATGCTGCTGCTTCAATACATTCAAAGACTAAAAGCTTAAAAACTCAGAAAAAATGAGAATTTTGCCTCATAGTTGCATATTTCACCATACTTACAATTATGTTACACTTGCTATTTATAGAAAACTAGCCATCTTGGAATCCTTAAAGATTAAGGATGCAACAAGATTTGGATGGCTATACCTAACCCTAAAGGTACTAAAAGACAAAATTACATTTAGACCTTCAAGCGGTGGAAAGACAAAATAAGAAAAAGATCAAATCTAATTTCCAAATCTTTGATAGCTGGCACCTTTGTCTGTATATGTTCTGGATAAATTCTTTTAGTTGTTGAGAGACCTAGTGATTTCCAATATAGGCTAACTTACACTAGTCTTATTTAATGATTATCCTCCCCGTGCTTAGAGATCACGTGCCAAGTGCCTCTTTACTCTTCATCCAATATATCAAGGTCAATGGTTGCATGCTTTTTCTTTTTGGGCTTTGTGTTGTTATCCCATTCTATAATCTTTGCCTCTGAAGGCTAATTAAAGCTCTAGATGTTTTGTAATTGTTCCTTTTGTCTGTCCCATCTGGAATATATGATGAGCTTGACATCTGTTACAAACTTATTGAAGTTTGTTTTGGCTTTAAAATCCTCATCTAAGGTTTTATTAAACCTATCCATATCTAATGCAATATTATCTATTATGAATGTCTCTTTAATAGGAAGTAAGGTATCAAATTCACCTTTCCAATCTGATATTGCTTTGATCTTATTGTCATCTCCCTTTATTTGAGGAGTAAATCTATTATAGTCTGGCCCAAACATACTAATTCTAGATTGTATTTGATTTTCCTTGCCTTTGAAGAAAGACAAAGTGGCTCCAATTTTCTCAATCTCTTCTTCTACCTGACAGACAATCTTAGGGAGATCTTCCCGATGTGGTTGTAAAGTTGTTAATCTTTCAAAAAGTGTTGCCCTTCTAGACCAAGTTCCAAAATAAGGGTTCAAATTTGAAATATGATTATTGACCTCTACTTCTAGGTCAGGTAACTTGCTGAAAGCATTATGAACCAAATCAACCTTACCCTTTAGGAAGTCAATCCTATGGTACAAAATCTTCCATAAGGCTTCAAAATTCACTTTGTTCTAATCCTTGTTTACTTTCTCTGTTCCTGTGGAGAAATCCTTTGTAGTCTCAGTTTGAGTATCTACAACTTGTTTAGGAGGAGTCAAGATAGCCTTGGGAGCTTCTTGTATCTTTTTATTTAGTTCCTACACCTTCCCTTCTAGTGCCTTGATCTTGATCAAACATAATTCTCTATCCTTTACAAGAACACTTGATTCATCAAAAATCTTCTAAAGTCTTTTTGACATTTGCTCTGCTCTGGCTTCATTTAGGTGTTTAAAATGTGTGAGAGCCTGAGATATCTCTAAATCACCTATATTGTGGATAGTCCAAATGATCTTATCCCCATCTTTATTTTCTTGTACATTGATTAGAGAAGGCTTCTGTAGGTGCAAGGGACCACATTGCCAATGTTTGAGATCATGGATCATATTCGCATCCTTTGATCATGTCTCTAATCTGTGTCTCAAAAGATAATTTTGCATCTAGCTGCCTTCTGATTTGATCAATGATAAAGGAAGAGGCTAGATCCCATCCTTCTACAAAAAAAATCCCACTAGATTTAACTAATTATCTGGCTTCCTTTGGTGTCATTGTTTTGATCTTAGGGTCATATGCTTGTAAAGCCTGCAAGGCATCACTTGGCACTGCATCACCCTCAATTAATTATAGTTGGGATCCAATTTGTTGTTGTTTTATCCAAATTAGGAAATATTTAAACTCTTTAGTTTTGATGAAATTTTCATCACTCAAGAACTATTCTTGATGTATCCCCCTTTCATCTTGGCATAGTAGGAGGGGTATTTCAATTTCCTCTTGTACATCCCCTCTTACCTTCTTCCCTTCTCTAATAGATTTCCTTAGTTGGTGATCATAGGCTCTATTTCCAGTAATTAGGGCACTTATCTTATCCTTTTTCTTCTCATGTGCCTTATCATGGGAAGGGTCTCCTAACTCCACTTTCTATTTCTTTGTAGGAGGTTCATTAGTCACCTCAATGTTAGGCTCCTATATAAGATTTACCTCTATGCTCTGTTATGTGAAAGGTGACTGATTCATGGGAGGGAGGCTAGGACCTACATAACCTCCCTCACTATCTTCATCATACTCTGAAGAAGAGTGTTTTTATGGACCTCTTTCTTTATCTTCAATCAACTCTTCAATTTGATTGCACAAAGTATTGTAAGACTCCATCATTTTTGTGATTCTGTGTATGTAGGGCATATCTAGAAAGAAACCCCAAAAGGAAATTCCTTTCTTCCTTATTTGTTTCTTAAGGCTTAATAGATCCTGATATTGATTGGCCCTTCTTTCCACTTCATCATCCTCCAAGATGTTTCTAATTAAATCCTCTTCTACACACTCTTCATGTTCCTTGATAACGGTTATGCTTGGAGTCATAAGTTTCTTAGCACTCTTGATAAAACCCTCCGGGTCTATATACCTATGAATGGCTACACTCATCCTATACTAACTCAACCATTTATTCATTGAAATCGTAGCTCTTTTACCAATTATGAAAGTAAAAATCTTGAATTGTCTGGGTGTAAATGTACCCTTCATGTGGGGAGCCAGGTGCTCCTTGTCAGTCCACATCAATTTCCAGATGAATTCTACTGTAGCTATCCTGGGAGGCACATATTTTGGGAGTATATGAGGTGGCTGGGAACATCCATAAACCCTCATTAAAGTAAATCCCTTCTCCAAGTAGAAATCTCCCCAATTATGGTCTCTTGACCATTTATCTACAAATTGACAAGGTTCAAGGTTGTAGTACCTTGGTGGGAAATCTTGTCACATTTGCACCTATCATCTTCAAAATAGGATATGCAATCCAATTATGAAAAGCACAATGCTCATTCTCATTGGAGGTGTAGTTCCAAACCCTAAGCCACATTTGTATAGGGTTTGGTTTACCATAGAAAAATACTTTAGGCCTTAAATTCTATGTATCCAAGCTGTTAACATTGAATTATAAGGTTAAATGCATTAAAATAGAATAACGCATAAATATAGGATTTGGTATTGTACATATATTAATAAACCCTTGATGCATCTTGTCTATGACATACTAAATGTAGTCATAATCAGTGTTGACATGTGAATTTTGTAGATCCAAGATGATCATCAGAATATCTGCAGTCAATCTCTTTGGGCCCCCATCTACTCCCAAAAATTTACACAGTCCATAATAAATTTATTTCACGTAGAAGCTTAAATCTTTGTAAAAATAAGGTGCCATGCTTGGTATGGAAGAAATATAATTCCTATTTGACTTAGGAGTATGGGTTTGGATTAACTTGGCAACAATAACAGTTTCTTTGGTATATCTACTATGTAATTTTGCCAGATCAATTTCTGTAGTACAAGGATAGTATTTATCAAAAGCTTTCATGAAAGAAGCCCTATATAAAGTTACCAGAGATGTTCCATCACTTTTATTAATAGTTTTGGATAAGGGATCATAATTTTTTTGTAGTTCAACTAACAAGTCTGTATCTACAAAGATATCAGGGACTATCAACTTCCCTAAACTTGTGTTCCATGGGTTTGATATAGGAATTGGGTTACCTTATTACTATGAAAATATTTGAAAAGATGATAACCTGAAACTCTTGGGGTCCTAGGATCTCTACAATATGCTAAATCATTGGTAAAGAGTTCATCATTTACCTTTTTACCATGACTGGATCTAGGCAGTAGAGTCACAAACTCCTCATAATAATTTCTCTTTCCCTTTTGGTCATCTTCTTCTTCTTTGCTTGCTCCACTGGTTGAAGCTCCGCTCATGGTTGGTCAGCTCATCTTTGTGCTTTCTAAACACCCTTACTGAAACAATTCTATTTTAGAAGATAGGATCCTTACTGCAAATTGCTCTGAGACTCACACAATTCTCTATTTTTAAAAGCTCTAAAATTTATGCAATCTCTTGGCTCTGCAACTCTGAAAACTTGGTAAACTAAAATGTATGAAGGCTATATCTATTTTTCAGAAATGCATCAATCTAGCCAAGGATCATAAAGCTTCATTTAGTCACTTCTATCTTAATTCTGCGTACCCTAACATTAATTCTTTCCATAGGTGTGGCATTTGAAGTTGACACATGATCAATTTTGAATAAGCCAATTGGGATATTCATGAGTTCTTTTTGTCATTTTAAAACCTTATTATATGTGACCAGATCTGATATTTGATATGATCGGATTATTTTATCACAGGTCAACAAATATTATGCACATTGTCAAGATCCCTTTACTTTAATAGGTTAACTCTTTACATCATGGCGCGAGCAAAACCCTTTGTAATTTTACCTTACTCTGACCATAGTTCCTTTTAGAGATTACATGACTATTCTATCTCTTAGTCACCAAGATTTTACCCTAACTTTGGTTTGATCCTAAGATTAAATGCGCATCACACGATCTGAGTCTTATCACTGGCTCAGATCTTCTCTTATTTAACCCAACATTTAGCGCGACTCAACCTTTCTTTCTTTAGAGATCACATGAGTATATAAATTTGAAGTTGCTGAAGGTTTTTATTAACCATGAGTTTGTTCTAAGATTTCCATACGATCTAAATCATATCAACAACCTGCGCTGAGTCTCATATTCATCTTATACTTTCCAAATCTATCTAGAGATTACGCAACCACCGTTGATCACCTTTTAATTTGACGGTTCATGCTGGATCTCTTTAGTTTTAACCTTAACTTCAGTTGGTCATGAGATTACACGACTGCAAGCTATCTCGAGGTCGCCAGAGAAATTATTTAAGCATAGGTTTTCCTTGAGACTTCACGCCCACCACATATCTTTGAATAACGTGAACATGTGTCAACATCTAAATTATTTTCTCTGAATTGTTGAAAGCCTCATGAATTTTTGAATTTTCTAAGTGATTTAATGACAACCACAAGATTAGATCATAATCTGTAGTTTAGATTCATTTGCACCAAACTTGACCTATCTCTATTTAACCATAATTTATCTAGAGACTTAGTGACTGAGTGAATCTCCAAATCACTAAAGGTTTCATTTGACTCAGGTTTGATTTAGAGATTAAATGCTAGCCCTCCAATCTTTCTTTCATCAATGGTTATTGCTAGATCTTGTAATCTTTATATAATTTATGAAATCCTTTTGAGATCACGTGCTTGCCCTTGATTCTTTCTTAATCCAATGATCTACACTGAATCTCTTAAAATTTTATTAATCTGCACTCTCATCTTGTGATTAAACGCTAGCCACAGAATCCTCTTAACATCTACGGTTTTTGCTAAATCTTGTAAGTTTTAACTTAACCCTTGGTTCCTTCTAAGATCTTGTGAATGAATGAATATGATAACCATGCTTTAACCTTGATTTGTTTGAGAGAATTTGCGACTGAAAGAAACTCAAAGTTTCCATTCAATTTCTTAACTCAAGGGTTTCTTTAGAGATTTCATGTGAGCCGTAGGATCTTAATCTTATTAATGGCCTGTGTTTAATCTGTTAATCCTTTAAGGCATATTCTTTATCTTACAATATAAGTACGCGACCAAGGCTTTGCACTGAGTATCTTAACAAAAGGAATACTCATACATGTTTTAAGAGATTAAGTAAATGACCAAAAACATAAAAAGGGCATATGACTTAAGTGACTTAAAATTTCATGAAAAAGGTAACTACAAATTAGAAACCGATTGTGAAGAACTAGGGTTTTTGCTCAACAAGAATGAAAAATGACCTAAGACCTAGGGTTTTACAAATTTTATTGATTTCATCACTTGGAGATCAACATTTGAAGGGAAACTTGATAGTATTTTGGATAGGATTTGAAATTTTAGGCCAGAACATTACTGGGAACCCAAAATTTTTATAACAAGATTTCAAAACTGGAAATATACCCAATAGTGGCTCTATCTGAGGATGTTTGAACACAAGTTCATAGAAATAACCACAAATCTCTAGGATGTAGACCTCTACTAACCTACCGTAGAAAGAGACATACAAAAAAAGAAAACACACATGTACATAATACATAAAGCTACTGTACATGGAAATCAAAATTAATTGAAGAAAGGTTTCAAGAATTGTCCATGCGCTGGCAATTCAAATACCTCTCCCTCCATATTCCTTAAGAAATAGGAATCTTTTTCAAAAGTTTGATGAATAAAAAAGGGGCTTAACCATAATGATTCAAATTTTGTGTTCTTCCCTTTGTCTTCAGCCTTGACATTCCATTGAAGAACCAAGTCATTAGTTTGAAACTCCCTGTTACTTGCTCTTTTATCAAACATGTACTTCATTTTCTGTTGCAACTTGATGTTTTCCTTTTGACTATCTTTTTTGATTTCATCCAGATCTACTAGTTGCATCATTCTATCTTGCATAGGCTCAGAAAAATCTAGCTCCTCATCCTAAATAAACTTGTACACTAGAAGCAAATTATTCACATGCATTCTAGATCGAATACCATATACTAGTTCAAAGGGAGACTTCCCTAGAGTTTTTTTCATAGTGATCATATCATCCCATAAAGCAAGTTTCAATTTTGAATGCGAAGCTCTCTTATTTTTCTCAAGGGTCTTTTTAAGGATTTTCAAGATACTTTTGTTACTTGATTCAGTTTTCCCATTGGCTTGGGGATGATATGAGGAATAATATGATGTCATAATTCCATATCTATCACAGAAATATCTAAGTTCATCTGACCTAAAACACATAGCATTATCTGTTATTAATTTTACAGGGACACCAAATCTAGTTAGAATATTCTCTTTCAGAAAATCAGTAACCACCTTACTAGTTGCCTTCTTTGTAGGAATAGCCTCTATCCATTTGGTGAAATAATCTGTAGGAACTAGTATCCAACTATGTCCACCACTAGATTTTTTTGAGAATTCTCCAATGAAGTCAATCCCCCACATGGTAAAAGGTGCCTCAACAACTATATGGTTTAGCAATAGAGCGCTTGAAAATTTCAACTTGTTTGAAAATCTTTGACAAGGTTCACATTTTCTGACAAAGGAATGAGCATCTTTGAATAAGCAAGGCCAATAATAACCAGGCCTCAAAATATCATGAGCAGTATTTTTGACAGATTAATGTCCACCACACACACCAACATGTATTTTTACTAAGAATTTTTTTATCTTGACGCTGATCTAGACATAATAAAAGTACACAATTTCTATCTTTCCAATATAGATCTCCTTGTACTAATGTGTACCTTTGAGTTTGCAACCTAAGAGTTCTCTTCTGATTATTAGTCATATTCTCAGGGCACTTGGCATTTTTGAGATAGTACATGATATCAACATAATATGATTGTTTTTTAATACTAGTCATTGTTGAATCTTGTACTTTTGTATTATTTATTTGAACCAAATCCAAATTCTCTTCAGTCATTAACTTTGCTAGGCCTTGTCCTCTTACTAATTTGGCAATGTGGATTTCCAAATTAAATTATTGAATCCTATTGATCCATTTACATCATTTACCAGTAACTTTTGACTGAGTGAGAATATCCTTAACAACTACATGAGGTACATATGCATTGTAATGCCCCACCAGGGAACCCATGAGAACTAACCAACCAAAGTAACTAAGTTAATAGAATAATTTTTTTAAAAATGTTTATAAAAAATAATGTTAACAATGCAGAAGAAACACATGAGATAACATGACATATACATAAGTACAACTCAACAAAGGTTACAAATCTTGAGGGTTCCTTGACATAGAATTACTTAAGAAAAATAATCTACGAGAACAACTATAAAGAACTGACATAAGGATACATCAACTGAATCCAATAATATACATCTCATATAATAATACCACATATACATTTGAATCAACATCCATTGCACATGTGACATGGTATGCAATAATATATAACAATACAATACAATGCATCCTCCAAAAGGATGGTAACCAATATATACATATGGTAAAAATATATCGTTCATGAAACTAAAAAAGTCTCCAAAGAATAAGAAGAAGAAGAACTGCAACAAGGATCATCCAAGCATGAAGATGAACATCATATCTCAATGGTAATAAGAATCACTACCACCGAACCACATGGAACCAAAGGTCCACTCCAACTATGCTGAGGAGATAATAACAGGCTCACTCACACGGGTATACAACCAAAAAGGCAATCATCAAAGGGTATACAACGATCATAAAGAAATGTATAGGAAGATCCTAGAAGCTCTCTAAATCACAATAAGGAGATCTACATAATACTAGAGGTAACCAAAACACATAGGATAAACTAAGTTGTATATAGGAAGGTGTCATCATGTGCGTCTAACCCTTGAGTTTTGTCCTAGAAATCCCTCAATGGATCCTGACACTCAAGTGACCATACACGGAGCCAATGACCTCTCAAATAGATAAATACACTAACTATGCTAGACACACACCCCTCAAGGTGAAAAACATCAAATCATCCTCCATCTTGGCCTATAGTAGTGCTCAAGCATGGGTGAGGCTTAATATCTTATTAGATTATTCTAAAACTCCTAATAAATTATTATGTTATCACTTGTTACAATTACTTACAATAAATGATCCTAGCAGCCACATGTGGGCTTCAATACTTATTTCAAGCCACCTCCTACAATACAACTAGGTAACCTACCCTAGATTCACAAAAGAACATCATAAAGGTATATCATAAACGTCATCACTAATTGCCGCTCATACAGGGATACACCCTTAGAGAATCATAAACAATATCAAAGAGAAGAACATAACTCTCAAATTTGGTTCTTGCCCACACAAGAACTATTGGTTCTCAATTAACCAATACCACATAAATTACTATCACACAATCACATAAGACTAGTTTAACAACCAGGTTGGGTAATAAGATCAAGACCCAAAAATGATGATGACATGAACATGCATTGAAGTACACAAAACACCATAGATATAGAAAACCCAAAACCTCTGGTTTTACATCCTGATAGCCAACTAATCCCAACATACAACCGACACATAGTAGTATCATAAAAGGGAAAGAAACACACAATCTTTTCAATCAGTCACTCAGAAAACATACCATTGCATAATGAGTACGATTCCAGAAAGGCAATAGAATACAGTGATAAACTTATTTATAGTAACACTATACAAATTAGTTTATCTGATAAAATTACTAATCACAATATAATTCGATTTCCCAACAAAAATGTACATTAAACCTTTACAGATTAATTTATAACATTCACATCATATAAATTAATCTAATCAATAATTACTAAAAACTAACTATAATTACAAGTACTTTCAATTCACATAACTAAATCAGTCTAATAAATCCATTTGAAAACAAGACTCCACCTAAAGCCACACTCTTAATTTGACAATGATCACCCATCCCAAAACAATATCCAGACTATAACCATCTGAAACCCTAATCCATAAATAATGTATTTGATGTCCTATTAGACTCAATTACAAAATACTTTATTAAATTATCAATTCCCCTTAGAAAACTCTTCACGTTATTTAATAAATAATCTCAAACTATAAATGAGCCTCACTATTATAACTATTTTTAATAAAAATAATAATTATAATATCATTAACTTATTTAATTAAATAACAACTAAATAACATATTAAAAAAAGGCTAACCATTTGATTATCTAACATAATAAGGAAAAGCCACTTAATATAAAATATATTAATTAAACAATCTTTAATTAATATAATTCCTAAAATCCAACTTTAAATAAATTAAATAAATTAAATTTAAATAAATTTAATTTAATTTATTAAAATATAACATAGGAAATACTAACGAATTAAATTTAAATTTTTTAAAAAACATATTAAAATTTTAAACAAATTTAAAATTTTATTAAAATAAAACACCGCTTTGGGGGGGTGGACCCCACGGGCCCCCCTTCCCTACTCCCTAGCCTGCGGTAGCCCTTGGGCTGCACGGTGATGGGAGGTGTGGGGGGTACAGCGGCCCCCGCCACCCACCTCCTACACACTTAGTTATTTTATTTTAATTTTAACTTTTTCAAATTATTTATAAAAAAAAAACCTTTTTCTTTAATAATAAACATCTGTTTATTTATTTTTTTTGATAAAAATGGGCAAGCCATTATATTTTATTAATAAACTACTTCAGAAGGCTTAAGGAGGAAAGAAGTAGGAAGAAAACCTCCTATATTGGCCAAAGTACAATGAGAAATATGTTGGCAGGTTGACTTCCTGAGGAAGCATGACTTATTTTGTGTAGTCGATCATGGCAACAAAGTCATAGTAAGTTTCTGTCAAAGATAACTTAGAAGATAAAATGAATAAGTACAGAAAATAGGACAGACAGAGAGATACAAAGATCATCACATCAGCGCACATGTTAGAGATCACACCAAAACATGTGTCCTTAGGTATATACTCTATGGTGTATATACATGCTAGATCCAAACGCACAGAGTATGAAACATCAGTACAGAAAATTTACAGACAGATTAGTAGACTTGTAGTCTAGGAAATAGAGCATGGAAGCCGACTACAATTTTGATCAGCGTGTATGATTTTATAATGTAACGGCTAAGCGCCTTTAGTTATAAGATTGTAATAATGTAATTAATGTTATAGTAAACACGCTTAGGCCGACTTGTTCCAAAGCATTGTATATTTTTGTTTTAGGGCCGACTAGTGATTTGTTTTGGGTCGCACCTATTCAAATTTGAAGATATAAGTATGTAATGTAAAGATATGTTACAAGTGTCGATTATGATGTAAGTAGAAGTTACAGAGGAACAGTATAATGAATTTAAAAGATGATATAGCTCTTTAAAGGAGTAAGAGCATCCACGCATACACGGAACTGATCAGACAGCAGTGTTATTACAATAGTTCATTTTTGATATAGTGCATATCAACTTTTAGAAGGTTGTAGCCTTCATTTTATTGGGCAGTGAGCCTAGGAAGTGAGCCATACACCCCTAACAGGGTTATTGTAAAAGACTCCTAACAAGGTCAAACCTTTAACCAGGTCATTGTACTTAATTTGTAAAGACTGCTTCTAACAGGGCAAAGGAACTTTAATAGGTTCATTATACCTACTACAATATTTCTTGGGTACTAATCCCCACCGGAGTTTTCCTCTGATCAAGGTTCTCCATAATCATATCATGTGTTATGTGTTCTTGTGTTATGTTTCTTTGGATGCACATTTGATATATGTTTAATTGGCTGAAATATA
>MU223461.1:2727538-2737635 GCA_018584345.1 Thuja plicata | reverse complement strand
ATTTCAAAGATCTCAAATCCAACACACTGTAGATGTGTTATCATTTTGTTTTTCCAATCCAAATAATTTTCTCCATCAAACTTAGGGCTTTCTTTTCTGAAGTAAGACATCTGATCTGCCTTAAGCTGTTAGGCTTCTTCTCCAAGGCACTTGACTCTGATACCAATTGTTAAAATAGTCTCAAAGGATAACTAAGAGGGGGGTGAATTAGTTATCAGTAACTTTACTTCTTTAACTTCAGAATACAACAAATTAAATGCTTAATCAGATAACACAATACTCAACACACAATTTGATTACGGGGAAACCAAATGGTAAAAACCCCGGTGGGAATTAGCACCCATAATAAACTACACTTGTTTGTAGTAATCCCTATTAGAAGATATTTCAACCCTGTTAGGATTTGTACATTACAATGCAATAAGTATAGTGACCTGGTTAAGGGTCAGACCCTGTTAGGAGTCTTTTACAAATAACCCTGTTAGGGGTGGTGGACTCACTGTCCAAAAGTTCACTGCTTGATGGTGAAGGCTACAACCTTCTATATAATAGATATGCACTATATCTGATGATGAACTATAGAGTAGACCTACTGTCTTGATCAGTTCTAGTGTATTGCAATCTTTCACTTCTTCTTCACATAGACTCTTGATGAATGAACCAACTCTGATAATCTGCTTTGTACATCTTTCTTATCTTTTCGTATCATTCACACTTAGCGTGTCACCTTTGAATTTCTATAAGTATCTTCCTCAAAGTATGAGATCATGGGACCTGTAAGACAACTCTTCATAACATCCTTGTCAGCTCTAGTAAGCACACAAGCATTATTACAACCGCGCAAGTATAAACCCAATAGACGAGATGCTTCACTAAGTCAGCCTCACCAATTTAACTCTAACTTTGCAATATTTTTGAAACATGTTTGGCACCTTTGGATTAATATCATAAACTCATAACTAATAATGATTATACAAACGCATATACATAAGATAGGCGCAACTCAAGAAACACATGATATACATCGACCCTAAACCGTTACACTTTCAGAACTGTAACTGCCAATAATAGAATTACATAACTTTACTGAAACATCATATCTAGGTCTGTGTGTATGAACATAACATAATGAACATGTCAACAACATGTATCTATCCATGCAAGTCTTCATATCATCATTTTGATAAGTACATACAGAATTATTACTATGCATTATATGTTGTCATCAATGACAAACATACAATCAATCAACTGCTCAAAATCAAATCTCCAACACTTTCATGCTAGATGCGTTAGAGTATGCACCCAATCACTCAAGACCGACAATATGTTATAATTATAACATCATCTTTATGCAACTTGTGTGTGAGAAATTACACCTTCATGAAATTAGGACTCTAAACTACAATTCTATGGAAAAAAATTTAACAATTTAATCTAAGAATTGCAATTAAATCCATGACATCTCATGGTTCCCTATCTAAGCTTTGTTAAGAGAGCTCTCAGCCTTAATCTCTCTCAAGAAAAATCCTAGAATGAGAAATTTAAAGATAAAATGTCTAGATCTAGCTCAATTCTCAAGATGATATGGAATTCTAATTCAAAATGCTCATGATATGCTCCTAAAATCAACAATTGCTTCTACAAATGCTCAAAATACTTCTCAATTGCTCACAAATGCTCTCAATTGCTCAAAAATTGACTATAATGAGGATGCTTTGCACTTGAATTTCTAGGATATGAAATGCATAGAAAATGGCTTGTATTTATAGAAAATTCCCAAGGGTAGGGTGTAGAGTGAATTAACCATGGGTTAATACTTGGTTGAGTTTGATCCCTCAAATGGTTTCAAATGGGGGGACCATTTAAATGGTTGTCCTCAAAGGGTGGGACAAGAAGACAAGATCCTCAATTCTCATTGGTTGATCAAATTGAGTTGAAAGAAATTAGGATTTATTTAATTCAATCATTTAATTAAATTAGTCATGTAAGGGTGAATGGGTTGAATTTGATTTTTGATTTAAAACTACACAATTAATTGATTAAAATCAATTATATAATTTGATTGATCCCCGTTTAGGATTGAATTTGATTATTTGATTTCATGATTATTTAATCCTTTGATTTTAATTGATTTTGTGTAATTTGCTTGATAAATGTCCATTTGAATGATTTTAATCTATTTTGATGCATTTTGATGAGATTTAGGGCAATTGGCTGAGATTTGCAGATTTGGATGATTAAGATACACCCGGTCAATTTTAGGTGTCTACAAATGCCCCTCTTTGAATTGATGTGCAAAGCGCATTGATTCAAAGAAAACTTAAACTTGATGTCCTGATGCGGATTGGGTACTGATATCTGATTGATGCAAAACTTGATATTGATAATTTGATGCAAAACCTGATGTGAAACCGGATGTAGAACTTGATGTGAAACCTGATGCAAAACTTGAAGTGAAACCTAATGTAGAACTTGATGCGAAACCCTAATGTGGAATTCCCCACTAATAAAGTTTGAATTTTTAATGCCCCAAACTTGATGTAAGATATGATGCAGAATCCTGATTTGATGATATGATGATGCCCCCTCAGAAATGAAAACATTTTGATGTGCAAATGTCAAAAATGAGATGAAACTTGATGAAGAATAGATCCAAGATGATTTCATTTTTGATAAACAATGATGCTAAAAAGATGTCAGAAGATGCCCCAAGGTGTAGAATATGCAATTGAATCCAACTAGTTCAAAAAAACATCTAAGAATTAGGGTAAAATAGCTTAAATAGATTGAAAAACCCAAATTTACTATTCATTTTCACTTTTTACAGTTGAGATTTTTCTCTGATCCTCTGACAATTGAGTGCGATGGTAGTCCCCTTTCGAGAACATCGGTTTGAGAGAGCTCGCCGGTATTAGAGACCTCTTGACTACGGACCTCAGGTGAGTGATTCAACCTTCCTAGTACATTTATTGCTCATTTAAATAACATTTATTGCAAGTTTTTAATGCTTTTTAGATAGACGTTTGCAAAATGCCGCGTAGGAAACTTTAAAAGCCACCTATACTAGTGAAAAGCTGCCTCCGTGCGTTTTAAAGCCGCATTGGAGCAATCTAGAGCTGCCTAGGACTTAGGTTAAATTTTACAACCTAATAATTTTGTGCTACCTATGAAACCCTATCATTTCTAGGCTACCTAGGAGAATTTGAAAGCCACCTAGGACTTTAAAAGGCCGCGTGCTTTGTAAAGTGCCGCCTCTGATGATTAGAGTGCCGCGTATGAGAATTTTAATGCTGCATGGCTAAAAATTTGCATACACTAAATCAAGTGCACCTCCAAGAAAATTTGAGAAAACCTAAATAAAAGATAGGAAGAATTACATTTGATTGATAGATTGAATGACTTGATTGATTTCCAAGCTAGAAAATGTGATTCCATGATGTCACTTAGTGTTTAGGATATTAGAAAAATCATATCAATGTATGTTTTATATGCCAATCAGATTAATTAAAATGATGCCAAATTGATCCCTTCTCAAGATCTAGAGGTTAGGAACAATAGGTTGATGCACTCAAAATAGAGCAAGGACAGATTTAATGTGTTTGATTGACTTAGAATGATCCACCAACAGAAAAACTAATATAATTCACTTTGTTTCAAAATGTAGGAATATTACCGTAAGTTGTGAGTACAGGGTGTAGTTTCTTGGATCTTTGGCTTGGTTAATGAGCTTATGCCTCTTGAGAGACATACTATCAAGACATGTGGTCTCAGTTTCCTTCTTGATCTCCCTCGATTTTAGCTAAACCGAGGTCTATTGACAGCTATGGTAGAGCGATGACACTCTGACCATAACACTTTCCATCTACCCCTCAGCGAGATGACTATCACACCAGAGGACATATAAAGATTATTGAGGATCTCCACTCGTGAAGAGTGAGTATACTATGATTCAGTTTATGATGGCAGCGTGTGCAGACGGGTGTTTAGAGACAACACCATTAAGAATGATTGCATTAGTTGGGCACATTTTGCTTCATTTCCTATTTTTCCAGCATTATGAGGAGTAGTCATCAGAGGATTGTTGCTTCCTGATAGGAGAGGTTGTGGCTTTGCGATCAGATGGGGCCGTAAATTGGAGGACATGATTGCACATCCTTGAAGATTTGATTGGGATTCATGTGTGTTAGCCTAACTTTACCATGATCTACATGAGATTTTATATAGGTGCATCACATCTATTTGTGTAGGTGCAGTTATTTTACAGCTATGGACTTGGGAGCATATCCCTTTTACTAGACCATTCTTTGCATGAGTGCGGGCCTGAGGATATCCATATGATTTCTTGTATGATGGTATTCTTGTCTAGCATCGCCTGGGCAAGGTTGAGTTTTGGCGTCATACTATCGATGACATCGATCAGGTCATCTAGAGACCATATTTGAGCTACGAGAGATGGCAAGAGGATGATGATGAGTTGCCTTATATGTTTTCCCCTTGGTGGATGATTGGTCAATCACCACTATGTATAGAGAGATTTTTCTTCAGGAGAGTGCTCCATCAGTATGGCCGAGTACAGGATATGCCCCAGGGTATGGCACTTTATACGAGGGTATAGGCATAGTGATCCATGTGGGGAGCTCAGGTTGACTATTAGTATGCTTGTGCACAGATTGATCAGCTTGGATTTGTGATATGGGATCTAATGACACATGTAGTTGATGCAGGGATGTCCGTTGAGTATTGAGAGTGGTTCTTACAACATCACTTTGTTAGATTTACAGATCCAGTTGAGCCCATTCCTGATGTTGATGATCTATCTGATGATGATGGTGGTGATGATGATGATGGAGATGGATATGGTAGGAGACCTTAGAGGTAGAGGGTTCAGAGAGCACCTAGAGTACAGAGAGCTGCGGGACCTCGGATGCAGGGTGGTCATGTTAGAGGCTAAGGTGATGGATTTGGTCAGCCTAGATAGAGGTGAGTGTAGGTATAGGTACCTCCCTAGAGATAGGTTCCTAGAAGAGTTGGTGCAAAGTGGGCTAGGCAGAGACATAGACGAGTCTAGGTTGCGAGATAGGTTCCTCTACAGATTCCATTACAGGGACAGGGTCCATAGAGACCTCCATCTCTACAGAGACAGGTTCCTTAGGTAGATCCATAGAGTAGTATGACACCAATGATACCATAGGTTCCATTAGCGCCATAAGCACATCAGGTCCCTCCAGCATCACAGGCACCTCCAGTTCCTCCCATTGTAGATAGATTAGTTCAGGATGTTTGAGGATTACAGGTAGGGATGAATGCAGTTATTGGTTGGTTGGATAATGTTACGACTATATTTCAATAGTTCTTGGCTATGTTAGCTCAGTTACCTACCAGTGCTAGCACTAGTCAGGCACCACCTTCTACACAGGATAGATCAGGCGATAGGGATCTTGATGGAGAAGGAGGTTTAGGTACATGTATCATTGGAGATGGATCAGGTTCCCCTGCTAGGTCATGAGATAGATTGGGATCTATGATATCCAGATATTTTATTGATGTATCATGTGGATTTTGATCAGGACTTGTGACAGATGGATCACTTTGTTGATGTATCATTGATATACAAATTTTCTATAGACATTTATTTATGATGATCTTCCATTGATTCCCCTTTTATGATGTTGTTATGAGATTTCTTGTATGCATATCTACATGATTCTATGATGCGTTTCTTTTTTTATTATGCTATGGATGCAATGTCTTAGAGTATGGCATAGATAGATGGATGCAAATGATGTTAATGCCACTTATTTCTATATGATTATATGATTTTATCATGATGTATGGATTATGCAATGCAATGATATGGATGCAATACTTAGTGCAAATATTGAATGAATGCAACTATGTTTTTGGATTTTGATGTATTCAACTGAATTTATGAAATGCAATTTCTAAATGATGAAAGATAAATGACTAATGATTAATGTTTTTTATTTCTTTTGCTTATCTCTTGATATGGATATATAATGAATAATGATTAATGCTATGAATACAAAAGATAATTTCATATTGATGGTTTGAAACCATTGAATTGATGTATCCCATATTAATGATGAACCCCCTTTGACTTTGGAAATTTGCTAAAAATAAAGGCTATTAAGCTAACATGCAAATGCAATTAATCTAACATGAAAAAGCAATGCAACTAATTGTCTTTGAGGTTTGCAAAAGAAATACAAACATAGATATATTTTCATCATTGAGCATTGTGGAACTAGGAGTCGATACAATCCTTACTGGTGCCACTGTGACCATAAGAATATGAGTATGACTTTCATCTCATTTGGTAACCTTCTACGAAACCAAGTACAACCCTCACTAGTTGAATGACCAACTATGGGAGTATGAATACCAGTTTAATTGGATTCAATGTTGCAAGTGGATTTTGGTATTAAGATATTGAAGATCTAAATAGCCAAGGTATCCTTTTGCATGAACAAACAAAGTTTAACCCTCCTTCCTATACGAATGTCCTCAATGGTTCTTTGATGACCATGTCCTTAGACCAATTCACACAAGTTAAAGAATCTTCCTCAAAACAGTCATACAGAAGCTTAAGAAAACATCATGTCTTCATCATTGCCAATCTATTCAAAATATCATCGATGTAGCTAAAAAGAACATGACTCAAAAAATTCAATGAAAACTCATAAAAAATTCCAAGTGTTTTGAAATGTATCAAGATTTTCAAAAAGAATTCCAAACATGGTGATCATTTAGGGTTTGTCAATTTTTAGTCTTGATAAAATAAGTCAATGAAGCTCAAGGATCATGGTAGAGGATCAAACTTTTTAGGGTAGAACAATGATATCCAACAAAGGTTCCAAAATATCTCTCCTTTGAATCTAAAAATCTGCTTCTGATGTGTGACCAAATTTGTGCACTCTTGAATCTGTTTAGTACCAAAATTCATGATGTTTTCCCCTAGATGATAAATGTGATCAATGTGAAACTTAGGGTAAAATGAGACCTAGAATGCAACAATGCAGCTTTGAGACTTTATTATAACTTATGCACAAAGGACGGATGCAGTGAAGGTATGGACAAATGAGATGATGAAATGTAATATGTACAAATGTAACTAAGACCTAAGACAAAATACGTCTATTTCTAGGTTTTCACCTTTTGGGATTATTGCTCTTTTTTCTTTTTTTGCTACCAAGGCACCTATTGCTAGGTTTTCACCAAGGCACTTTTTCTCTTTTTCAATTTTTTTTTTATTTTTTATTTTTTTATTTTAATTTTTTTTTTGTATTTTTATTTTTTAAGTTTTTCCCATGTACAAAGGTGATGCTGACTCATCTGATACTCTCAACTAATACTCTTTCCTCAGATACTCTTTTGTCTAATCAGGTGTGAAACCTCTTAAGATGAATTCTATTGATAGGTTCCTGCAATTCATCACCATCACAATCAGCCAATTTGTAAGGTATGGACAAATGAGATGATGAAATGCAATATGTACAAATGTAACTAAGAAAGACCTAAGACAAAAGACATCTATTTCTAGTTTTTCACCTTTTGGGATTATTTCTCTTTTTTCTTTTTTTGCTACCAAGGCACCTATTGCTAGGTTTTCACCAAGGCACTTTTTCTCTTTTTCAATTTTTTTTTATTTTTTATTTTTTATTTTTTTTTTGTATTTTTTTTTTAATTTTTTCCCATGTACAAAGGTGATGCTGACTCATATGATAATCTCAACTGATACTCTTTCCTCAGATACTCTTTTGTCTAATCAGGTGTGAAACCTCTTAAGATGAATTCTATTGATAGGTTCCTGCAATTCATCACCATCACAATCGGCCAATTCGTAGTTCCCCGTTCCAAAAGAAGAAACAATGACAAAGGATCAAGCCAATTTTCTTCCCACTTCCCTTTCTTTTCTCTATCAACCTAATTTTTTGGATTCTCCCTCAACACTAAATCTTGCACTTGAAAGGTTCTTGGTTTAATATGCTTGTTATAGTTCCTTGAAATTCGATTCTGATACACTTTCAAATGATCATAAGCTTGAGTTTAGTGTTCCTCCAAAAATTCTAATTTTTGAAGTTGGGAAACTCTATAATCCTCATTTGTAATTAATCCATGCAATGATACTCTTAGGTATGGTATTTCAACTTCTAAAGGTAGAACAACTTCAGCCCCATAAACCAATGAAAAAGGTGTATCTCCTGTCGGGGTGCGAATACTATTTATATAGGGCCATAATGCTGGATTGATTTGAAGGTGCCAATCTCTACCTGACTTACCAACTGATCTTTTGAGGATTTTGAGGATATTTTTGTTGGTAGCTTCTGCTTGTCCATTACCTTGGGGATAGTAAATGGATGAAGAGTGATGAGTAATATGGAATGTGTCACAAACTTCATCTACATCCTTGTTCTTAAACTGCTTTCCATTATCCATGATGATGGCGTGAGGAATGCCATATCAGCAAATGATATGATTTAGAATAAACATGGAAATTTTCTTCCCCGTTGCAGTTGTTAAAGGGACAGCCTCAACCCATTTAGTGAAGTACTCTATTGCAGTGAGAATGTACTTATGTCCATTTGAAGAAGGTGGATAGATAATGCAATCAAATCAAAACCCCATTGGTAGAATGGCCATGGTGTGACAAATGGGTGTAATTCTTGTGCCGATGCATGGATCATGTCTCCATGGTATTGACATTTTGCACACACTTTGACAAACTAAAAAGCATCTCTTTCTAAGGTTTTCCAAAAGTACCCCATGCGTAGGATTTTCTTAGCTAGGTTTAAACCACTAGAATGTGACCCACAAATACCCTCGTGGACATCTTTTAAAGCTAATTTCAATTCATCTTCCTCTAGACATCTAAGGAGTGTTCCCTCGAGACCCTTCCAATACAATGTGTCAGAAAGGATGGTATAACGAGCCACTTGTCTTATGAAATTTTGCTTTTGGGTAGGGGTTTGGTCTATAGGTAAGGTTTGGTCTTTTAAGTAAGCATAAATGGGTCCATACCATCGTGAGTCATGTCCATTTAAAAGGGAAATAATGTGGGTATCAGGTAGGTCAAATTCTGGTTTAACCAATTCTTCCACCAAGAACTCATACCTTTCATTTTGATTGGGCATTTGAAGTAAAGATGCCAAAGTAGCCATTGCATCTGCTGCTCTATTCTTGTCTCTAGGGATTTGTTCAAAAGTAATCAAAGAAAAGTAATTTTTCCAATCATCCACAAATTTCTTGTAAGGCATCAATTTTTCATCCTTGGTAGCATATTCATTATTGACTTGATTGATGACGAATTGAGAGTCCCCATAGACTTGTAATTCTATCACATTGCATTCCACGGCCATCTTGATACCTATGACCAAAGCTTCATACTCTGCAATGTTGTTTGTATAAGGGAACAATAACTTGTAATATTTTGGGATTGTGTAACCTTGTGGCATGATCAAAAGAATGTATGCCCCACTACCATTTTGGGTGTAAGATCCATCAAAGTATAAAGTCCATGTCTTAGCTTCCACATTAACAATCTCAGAATCTAGGAACTCCACTTGAATTGGATGTGAGGACTCTAAAGGATAATTGGCCAATTGATCTGCAATAACTTGACCTTTGATTTATTTCCTATCCACATACTCAATGTCAAACTCACTAAGCACCATTACCCACTTTTCAATCCTTCTAGTTAAAGTTGTTTTGCTAAGTATTTCAATGGATCAATTTTGGCTATTATCTTCACCTTATGCATCAACATATAATGTCTTAACTTTTGAGAGGCAAATACCACTGCTAGGCAAGCCATTTCCATGAAGCTATAGTTTAATTCATATTTGATCAAAGTTCTAGTCAAGTAATAGATATCTCTTTCTTTTCCTTCATTACCTTTTTGTGCCAATAAGACTCCTAAATATTTTTCCGTTGCTGAAATATAGAGTATTAAAGGTTTTCCTTGAATAGGTGACATCAAGATGGGTGGATTCATCAAGTATGTTTTCAACAATGTAAAGGCTTTATCACATTCCTCATCCCATGTAAAGATGGTGTCCTTATGTAGCAACCTTGTG
>MU223461.1:2677944-2717918 GCA_018584345.1 Thuja plicata | reverse complement strand
CACTGATCTAGAGTTTGCTGAATAAGTGTTCTCTCCATTCAGTCATACACAAATTAATCAATTTAATCAAGTTTTCAGAACAATGAGCTGAACTCATTAAGGACCTATGTCAGCAGGATAGTGTCCACTTTATTGATTCCTTAGAGAGTGAATCATTAGGTTATCCCTCCTATAAGAAAAGGAAGAAAGATGAAAGTCCTTGTATCACTGATTCTTGTTATATTTACAACCATGGTTTGTATGGTTAAATCTTGCACCTGATTATGCTTGGTCATTTGCAAGGTGATTTTTTAGTTGATTTAATAAAGATACATAGCAAATCAGTGTCCACATTAACACATACTGTGTAAACAGCAATCATAAAAGGTAAAACCTGCCTGAGTATATGTGGAGCTCAAAAATGAAGGACCTTATCCAGTCCTTAGCAATTAGGCTTTTCTTGTCTCTGAATCAGTATTAGAAGGCATGGTGTTCAAGTAGTCATTTCAAGCACTGTGATTCATACAAGAAAAATCCCTAACAAGTCCAATAATGACAGTTTCTGATCAATTTGAAGTTATACAGAGGTAAAACGTCCAAAAGGGTATCCAAAAATGGAAGCAACTTATTTTCAAACCCCTGAGAAGTATCCAATATTTTCCCTTCTTTGTTTCTGGGTGGCTCTTGTATGTGTGTAGGCAGCTTTCAAATGTGTGTACGTGGTCACTGGAGTTGCTGTACGTGACACTCTACAATTCACAGGCAGTGTTTTCCTATTGATAGGTAGTTTTTAGCTATTTACATGTGGCACTTTCCAGTGGCTTACGCTACTTATGAATATTTTTAGGTGGCGTTTCAAAAGTACAGGCGGTCCAAAATTGTTTATAAGTAGTCCAAAAATGTTTATACGCGGTGCTTTGCTGATCAGGGTTGAAAATTTCATATTTTTGGATTTCTAAAAGTTTAATAATTCTGATTAGATTTGTTACAGAAGATTCTTGCGTGAAAATCAAATATAAACTCAACACACACATCAAGTTTGCACCATATCCCTAAAACAACACTAAAAGTGTATGTTCTCGGATGTTTTTTTTACGGGTATAACACAAGAAACTCTTCCAAACAATCTACCTAAGAGTCAAACAAATATGGCATTTAATAATGGCTCTAAAAAGGTAGGCTTACTAATTAACAAGGTTCTATTCACACCTCCGTTCTAACTCTTGTCAAGTTCCTTTACCCCCTTGCGGGCTTCCCACACGCACGAAAGTACAATTTTGTACAATCCCAAAGGACTACTCGAGGAAGTGAGGATGACTTGCACAAGAATTAGTCACTTTCTGATTAAGGCAAAGTGCTTTTTTTTTTTATAGTGGGTTGGATGATATCATGGAAAAACTGATTATATCCCACTTTGGGTCGTTCCCTCTCACCGCCTTCGTAAAGAAATTCTCGGGAGACATGCCCTCTAAAGCTTTATTTTATCTAACATGTATATGGAAAGCGAAAATTGAACTTAGTCCAACAAGTTTGGGAATTTGATTCACTCAAAGAGTGAAGAGCATATCCCTATTGTCTTCCTTTGTTCCAAATACTTCAAGCAATATTTGTTCTTTTTCAACCCCTTGACAAGGAGGTTCTCAAAATTGAAATTTGTGGTTCAATTCCTTATCCCTTTCTTTGTACTAAATTGACTTTGCACGTTTGGATTTTTGATTCACTTCAAAAAGTGAAGAGCATATGCCTAATGCTTGTTCAATTTAGACAATTATAAGAATTTTCCTAATTATGCTAGATTCAGATAAATTTTCTACAATTTAAGCAATGCAAGCTTGATTAGAAAAATACCTTATTTTTAAAGCTAGCAAAGGCTAGGCACTTTTTTGATGTATTTTGCTTCTTTCAACTCACCTAGTGGTGATTGTTCCCACTCCGGCTCCTCCAACAAGTTAGTCAACACAACAAATACAAAGTGAAGAAAAACTTGCAAATCTCAAAAGACAAATCACTCCTTAGTTCCTTTAATTAAATTTTACAACAATTAAGCTCAAAGAACTAGAAATGAAAATATATCAAAGAGTAGGAAATTTATTTTTGTAAGCAAAGAAAACTTTTATGTAGTGATCATAAAGATGTTCTTCTTCTTTTAAGCTTTCTAAAAGATTAGATGCATGCACTTGTTTATCATGTTTAGTTGGTTCTCTTACCTCTTTGCTAGGCCTTGTGACTCTCTTCTCTGGTTTCTATACTTTCAGGTGATTTTTCATCTGCAAATATAAAAAATACAGAGAGTTAGACATAGAAACAAATCATTTAAAACTTGATAACAAGAAAAAATTTCTATGAAACATTTAACAGTTAATAAGTGACTTTTAAATGCTAGAAAGCGAAACTTGAACTTTAAAAGCGACAATTAAAAGTTAGAAAGTGGCTCTGGAAAATCGACAGGCAGCATAGAATGTATAAATTGCAGTCAAATAAAGCTACTACGTGACTCTGGAATGATCATAGGTGGTCTTTTGCTGCTAGCAGGCGGCCCTTTACAGAAGTAGGTGACACAGAATGTTGAAATTGCGGTCCAATTATGCTAGCACATGGCTTAATAATGATCACAAGCGATCTTTTGCTGCTAACAGGCGGCTTCAGAATCTCTGTAGGTGGATCTTCTCCTGTTTTATGAAAAATGACAACAAAGTAATGCAAACACACAAAATATGAAAAAAATGAGTAAAATGAGGCCTAAAGCCCCACAGTGGGTGCCATTTGTGTGTGAGAAATTACACCTTCATGAAATTAGGACTCTAAACTACAATTCTATGGAAAGAAATTTAACAATTTAATCTAAGAATTGCAATTAAATCCATGACATCTCATGGTTCCCTATCTAAGCTTTGTTAAGAGAGCTCTCAACCTTAATCTCTCTCAAGGAAAATCCTAGAATGAGAAATTTAAAGATAAAATGTCTAGATCTAGCTCAATTCTCAAGATGATATGGAATTCTAATGCAAAATTCTCATGATATGCTCCTCAAATTAACAATTGCTTCTACAAATGCTCAAAATACTTCTCAATTGCTCACAAATGCTCTCAATTGCTCAAAAATTGACTATAATGTGGATGCTTTGCACTTGAATTTCTAGGATATGAAATGCATAGAAAATGGCTTGTATTTATAGAAAATTCCCAAGGGTGGGGGGTAGAGTGAAATAACCATGGGTTAATGCTTGGTTGAGTTTGATCCCTCAAATGGGGGGACCATTTAAATGGTTGTCCTCAAAGGGTGGGACAAGAAGACAAGATCCTCAATTCTCATTGGTTGATCAAACTGAGTTGAAAGAAATTAGGATTTATTTAATTCAATCATTTAATTAAATTAGCCATGTAAGGGTGAATGGGTTGAATTTGATTTTTTATTTAAAACTATACAATTAATTGATTAAAATCAATTATATAATTTGATTGATCCCCTTTTAGGATTGAATTTGATTATTTAATTTCATGATTATTTAATCCTTTTATTTTAATTGATTTCGCTTGATAAATGTCCATGTGAATGATTTTGATCCATTTTGATGTATTTTGATGAGATTTAGGGCAATTGGCTGAGATTTGCAGATTTGGATGATTAAGATACACCTAGTCAATTTTAGGTGTCTACACAACTTCATACAATTATGCATTCTACTATCTTACTAAAATTAATATTTAATCAATCCTTTGCAAAATTCTACAAATAGGTTAAGAGTTACAAGAGTTCTACTAAGGATGCAATGCACAATGTATTGAACAAGCAAGAATTTACTCTCCAATTTCAAAATCAATCATATTCCATCAGAGCTGATTACAACACTCACACAATCCAATTCAGAAATCAAATAAAGTCAATTCAATAAAACATGTGAGTCCAATCATACATGATCAATATCATCACACTCAAGTGGCTAAGAAATAGGTGACTCGGGAACCGTAAATCATTTAAGGGAAGAAAATCACTCAACAGGGAGTTCTTCAAACTAGAACTCAATCACCACAACATATCACATACAACATACATCAACTATCATGCTATAACAGACAAGGCAGTCAATGACCATCACCAAGTCTTCATCCAATCCACACAAAACCAAATAAGTAAGCCACCTGCTCACTATTAAAACACTCCTATAGATGATTACGAACTTCATAAGCAACAACAAGACTAGAGACCCTAGAGTTTCAATCATAGATCCTAGCACAATTCGACAAACAAGACCAGACATCACTCCCAATTCTAGTGGGAAGAACAACATACAAGAATAAGAGATCATGAACAATGACTCTAAAGAAACAAGGAGACATGTGCTAACATGCACTACTAACCAACTAATGGGCACACAAATTTCCTAGAGCTCCCAGTGTAGAAATGCGTGCTCTAATACCAAGTGTACATTAAACATTTATAGATTAATTTATAACATTTTGCACAAACCAAATAAGGTCTAAATGATTTTACTACTTTAACCAAGGCATATGCTTGTTTCTCCATCATCTCATAGTTCAACTCTACAGCTTGGAGGGATTTACTAAAAAATGTAATGGGGTGCTCATAACCCTCCTCGTCTTTCTGTAGTAATACAACATCAATTGTATGACTTACTATAATCAGGAGACCTTAAAACAAGTGCTTCTTAAACTACCTTTTTGATCTTCTCAAAATAAAATTATGCTTCTTCATCCCATTTAAACTTTGCATCCTTTTTTAATAGCTTAATGATAGGTTTTATAATATTTGCAAAGTTAGCAATAAATCTTCTTACAAAATTAATCTTTCCTAAAAAAGATTGTACCCCTTTGATATTCTTTGGAGCAATGACCTTCTGAATTGCTTCTATCCTCTCTGGGTCAATTCATACTCCTTCATTTGACACTATATGTCCCATCAACTTTCCTTCTGTTACTGCAAACTAACATTTTCCAGGATTCAACGAAATGCCATATTCGAAAGACTTATTAAAAATCTTTTCTAGGTGTCCACAATGGTCCTCTACTTTCTTGGAATATGTTGTCAAGTCATCTTGATATATTACCATGAATAAGTCAATAAATTCTTTGAATGCAACATCCATGGCTCTCTAGAATGTTGCCCCTGCATTTATAAGACCAAATGACATTCTAATGTACACATATGTCCCCCATGGAGTAGTAAATGCAGTTTTGAATTATTCTGATTCTTTAACTAATACCTGGTTGTAGCCTAAAAAACATCCATCATTGACAATAACTCACAACCAGTAACTTTGTGCAACATTGCCTCCATGTTAGGCAAAGAGTAATTATCCTTTAGAGATGCAATATTCAAATTTCTAAAATCAATAAAAAGCCTTATATCACCACTCTTTTTCCTTACTAGGACTAAATTGGAGACCCAAGTTGAATGTCTTATAAGTTGAATAATGCCTGCATCCCTTAACTCCATCAACTCTTGTTGCATTTTGGGAGCCAATAATGGGTTGATTGGTCTCTTCTTTTGTTTGAATGGCTTAGCATCTTGTTTTAGTGGGATCTCATGTTGAAAAAGGTATTCCCTATAGCCTTTCAAATCCTCATAAGACCAGGCAAATACATGTTTATGTTTCCTTAATAATTTTATCAGATTTGATCTAACATGGGAACCTAATCTCTTTCCAATATACACTATTTGAGGTGTGGTTTCTGATCCTAGATTTACTTCCTTCAAATCCTCAATTTTAGCATTGCTCATTTTTAATAAATGATCATCTTGATTATTGAACAATGCTTCTAATTCTATCAGCCCTTTAGGAATCTGATTAGAACTCAACTGAACAACCTCATTTCCCAAAACAATATCCTTGCCATCAATCACCTCAACTAGAGAGTTACAATCTATATGCTGGTCTTCATAATGGTCAAGGCACTAAATAAATCTGAGAATATCTTGGTCATCCCCAAAAACTTTCCAATTGTAAATATTATTAGGGACAACTAGTCTGCTCTTAACTTCCACTATTGACATCCCACTCAAAGTCAAATCACCATTCTTTAAAGCAACATTAGCTTAAAAATATGCCATGATTTTTTTTGACCTCTCTATCCATTTAATGTTAAAAGCATCAAAAATTTCAATCTAATCCCAAATAACATGTTTGTACATTTTCAATCTATCATTTTTTACTGCATACTTGGATCTAACTTGTGCTACTACAAGCTCAGAATCACCATAAACTTTTAAACATTAATTCCATTCTTAGGAGCAATATTTAACCCCAAAGACAAGGCTTCATATTCAACAGTATTATTTGTACACTGAAATGTTAACAAGAAAGAGTACTTGAATTTTGTACCTGAGGGAGAAATAAATAGGATACTAGCTCCTGATCCCTCTTTAGAATAGGCTCCATCAAAATACATCTACCATAAACCACCCTGTTGTGTATTCAGTTCTTTAATTAATGGATCAACATTTTTACATTGAGGAATACTTTTTTCTACTCTGAAGTTTTCCATATCTACATCAACACAAAAATTAATAGTAGTATTTCCATTTAGTTCAATCATATGAGGAGTCCTTCTTTCCCAGGACACCTTGACATTATTACCAGCAATGTTGAAATTAGAAAAAGATAAATCACATTGAATACTTCCACCCATTGAAGCACTCCATTTTCTTGATAGCAACATGCCATAATGAGGTAGAATATCAACAACCAATACACTCATTGTTAACACTATGTCAGAACATATTGCTAACCTATAAGGCAAAACCTCAATAGTAACAATAATAGGGATTTCTCTAGATTCCATTGCCTAACATCTTCCATGATGAGTGTATGCTCGTAATCATATTGACCTCATTATTTCTGCAGGAATAATAGTGTTAGATGCTCTAGAACCTATCATACAATTTTTAAGCATCCTACCATTAATAAACAGAGTTAAGAAAAAGGGATCAATAACTCTTGTTGAAGTATTTGTATTTAAATAAATTTGAGGGGTGTTGGTTTACAGTTTGTCTACTTCAAATTTGATTTATCAAATGACTCTTGGAAATGCCCAAAGCTGGCTTATGTAGAACAAAAAGTAACCATAGACTGGATCAATGATAGGAATCTATCAATGACCCCTAAATTGAAAGGTACAGTATCCCTTATGTGAAATATATGCAATGAATCTTGTATTTTGGTTTTTAGGGGGGGGTGCTCTTAACCGGAGAGCAAAAGAGGTTTAACCAAGTTGCTCAAAGCTTCAAACAACTTAGGCAATGAAAGGGGAACTCACTTAATGATATGAAAATTGCTATTCAAACTACTAAGCAGTGCAAGATGAATGCAAACTACCATCTACTAGCAGAGATGAAGAAAGGAAGTGTGACAATGCAATTCCTGGATTACTTAGATTGTGAAACTTTGACAATACCCAGATTATCTTGTTCTCATTCTCTATTGATACTCTTCCCAATCTCTAATAAAGAAACAATATACAGAACTAAAATGTACAAATGAAAAGAAATATGAGTACTCATGCTGGAGAAAGTAAACATACAATTCGTTGGATGAAAATAATAAAACTTGATTCATTAATATTCGTTCAATTTCTAGTCTTAGCATCTTCATTCAAGAAAATTACACAGTGAACTAAAATGAACAACAAAAATCACTTTAGACCCAGAGTCGCACACAGTAGTCCTAGCTACAGGGGTTTGCCCAAAGTAATATTTTGTCGATCCTATTTACTTTACAAAAATTTACATATATAGGTCCTCTTAGAAAATGACCCATTACAATAATGATTTCCTTCATACAATATTCTAAAAGGAACATTCTAATAATAACTTGGCTGGTTACAAAAACTAACAAGGTTGACAAAATGCCCAAAATAGCTACGATAGGCAAAAATTGGGAAAACAACATAGGTCGACAGATTCTATGCTGACTTCAGTGAAATGGCTTTGCCTTTGTAAGCCTTCATTGCATCTATTACTTTTCCCAACTCTTGAGCATTTGGAATTATTACATTGTCAGCTTGTATCATCCAAAAGTCATGCATCTCTATCAATTTATCCAACCTGGCAATCCGAAACTGGAGCTTCTCTAATTCTTCTTTGATTACTGCATCTATTGCAGAGAGCTCACTAATTTCCAACACTTGGAAGCTATCCGGATCTGAAATATCATCTATGAAAGTGAGAAACTTAGCTTTCATTCACTTTGTACTCACCAACTTGTCACTTTTGGAAACCTAAGATTCTGTGTGCAAAACTTTCAAAAACTCAAAAAGCTGATCCATCTCTTTTTGGACTAACTCAATCAAAGACTTGATCTCATTTAATGATCTATTTGAGCTCTCAATTACAAACTCCAAAGATTTCCTCCAGAGGAGCAATGGCTCTTGCCTGGTCTTGAGGATGCCATTAGAGATTGCAACACTAGGTTCCATATCAATCACCTCTTGCAAGGTAGCTAGTTGTTCTGTCAATCTAGTGGATGCATTGTAAATGGTCTCCTGGTGCTTTGATGTTATGTCCTTCAACTTGTCTGCATCAAGTAGAAGGTTCCCCAAGTTCTCAATGACAACTGGGCCTTGAACCTTCATTGCATCTATCCATGCTCTACCAATTTTTCCAAACTGTCTCTCTTGTTGTAGCTTCAGTAGCAAATTCTTATTTTCTTCAGCACAAGGATCAAACTAAGAAGATGAGGTACTGCCAAGAGCAGATTTAATATACTCAACTAACTCCTTATTTGTAGATTTGAGAACCTCCTTATCTGCCCAGAGTTCTTCTACCCTATCCTCAATCTACTCATTGGTGGTTTTCCAAATGTTCACCATTGAGTCATGCACTAGAACTCCTAGATCCATAGTTTTTATCTAATAATCTTGAGATGAAATTTCACGAAACTTTCCTTCTTTCTGTGGCTCTGCTATTTCCATTAACATATGCTCGGTTGTGGAATCATGGGAGAGAGCTGCCATGGTCTTTTGCCTCTTCGCCTTCCTCTCTATTGACTAAGATGAGGTTGCATTAAGAATCAAGTCCTTTGAAGAAGTATCCTCCTCATATCATTTCTTCTTCTTTTCAATGGTTTCTTCCAACCATGAATCTATGGATAACACCTCGATTGCAGACTGAAGATCTATAGGATCAAACAGCTTCTAGACAATTGGAGGAGTCTTCTTTCCTGGATTTGGAACATGGAAAGAGGCCACCTTTGACAATGAAAGGGCCAGAGTATCTGCTAGCTAAGAGGAGTCCTAACCATCCATTGGGTTTGTGTCATCTAAAGTGATGACTGGAATTGTTGAGGAAGGCTTGGTCACGAACGCCTCTTGACTTTTCTCCTTTTCCTTTTCTTTATCTCCTCTATTCTCTTCTTCATTTCCAATGTTTGGAAGTGAACTGCCTCCACAAGTGGGGGTGATAGGAACATTCTTTTTTGGGGGTTGGTCTCCTCCTTTCCTAGTAGATTGTGCTACACCTGATGATTTTGATTGTGCCACAAAAGAAGTAGCTGCTGAAGTAGATTGCCTAGCTCATCTTGTTGTTCCTCTGGAAGAACCTGCACCAGAAGTTATTTTCCATCGGGCCCTGGTCCATTCCACCCACTTGTCATTTCTCTTGTTAATGCCTCTCATGAGAAGCTCCAATGAATCAACCACTGGTCCAGTTGGTGGAGAGGAAGAAATGGACAACACTTTGATCTGGTCGGAGGACGAAGGATACATGTAGAGTCTGTCATATTTAAATATTATGTTCATTAGTCGCTTACTAAAACACATCCTTAGCCTTGCGGAAAAAAAAAATACTTTCCTTCCGATGTCGAAATGCATAAGCATAAGACCATTTTTCCTTGTACAGGAAAATAACATAAGAGAATACTTTTCCTGTAAGCTTGTTTCCTTTAATCCAAAAATGTATCCCAACAGCTTCACCCTTTATCCTTTTTGCACTTAAATGACTTCTTTTCCGTCGGGAGCACTTAACTTTTTATAGGCTCTTTTTCACTTGTGTTGAGGTTGCACCTCTAAGACCAACTTTCTGGAAGCTGCATGATCATCATTACCACTCTGCAGCTCGATATCTCTGAGAGTTGAAAATCTCTTGTTACAAACAACAAGCTTTATGAATCATTTATGAAAATCACATGTTTACCTTTCGAAGAAACACATGATCATGACAGATCCAAGGGTGAATACTTCTCATTCAGAAGATGCTATGAATGCCCTTTTCCTGACACACCTAAATCACCTAAACACCGAAAGAAGTAGAAGTATTGAAAACCCGCTAGGCTCAAATAGGCAAAGAGGATAGTTTTTCTGATAAACACATTAGGGAAATATTTCAGGATGAATGAGAAGTAACCAAACAACAATTACCCCCTAGGACCTAAAGACCCTAGACTAAAATTTGGCAATAGCTGGCTCCAACTGGGGACTTAGACATGTCAATGTCTGAGAAGGGACCCAGAGTCTCTGGTTTCACACAAAAAGACCGACAGGAAAAACAACGAGTAGACTAAACTAAAAAACACAAGAGGAAAGGAAACTAAACTAAACTAGACTAAAGAAAGTAGGAAAGATGCAAAGCAAACCTACCTATACTAGCACTAACCTACAGGGACTGCCTGCTTTCACTTGAGTATTTGGTAGAGCTTTAGATCCTAGCCATTGTAGGAAAATGGCAAAATCTCTCCATAAGGATATGCCAGAATAAAGGAATTATTCTGATTCACTTGTTCAATTTTGAATGGTCCTTTCCAAAGTGAGTCAAATTTATGATGCTTTCCTTTAGACTCGCGCCTTTTATCCCACAATAGGACCAAGTCACCTTCCATAATCTTTCTCGGTCTAGCCTTTTTTATCAAAGAATGTTTTCACTCACCTCTAATGATCAGTGATGTGGTCAACAAGCTTTTCCCGTTCTTCTTCCATCTTGGTCAAATACATGATTTGTTTCTCAGACCATCATGGAAAACTGGATCTTCAATTACATGCTGCAGCCTACAAATGGATAACTCCAGTGGAAGTGAGAGACTAGGTTCAATTTCGTAGACCAGATCAAAAGGAGAGATCTCGATAGCTTTCTTTGGTGTAATCCTATTTTCCCATAGAGCTTCGTGCAATTTCTTGTGCCAATCCTTTTGACTTTCTAAAACTAGTTTCTTCATTATATTAATTAGGTTCTTGTTGCTTGACTCAGCCTGGCCATTTCCTTGAGGGAAATAATTAGAAGAGTGACTACCATGGATACTGTTGTTTTAGAAAAACTCTGTAATCTCTAAAGAAGAGAAATATGTGGCATTGTCCATTACCAGCTTCATCGGCACTCCAAACCTCACCAAGATATTCTCCTTGATAAATTCATAGACCACCTCAGATGTGGTTTTCTTGGTAGGCTTAGCCTCAACCCACTTGGTAAAGTAATCCATGGTAGTTATGACATATAGATGACCTACAGAAGAGGGAGGATTTATCAGACCAATGAAATCAAGCCCCCATTTCTGAAAGGGACCTTCTACTACAAGTGGCTTCAATGGGAGAGAAACTAACTGAGGTTTACTAGAAAAAAATTGGCACTTATCACACTTGGCCACCCAATTGTAGGAATCTTTGAACATGTTGATCCAATAGTAACACTGCCTCAAGATTTTATATGTAGTGACTATGGACGAGAAGTGTCCACCACATGCTTCATTGTGGAATGCTTGGAGAAATTTCTCTTGTTGTGGCCTATCCACGCATCTTAAGAAAGTTCCATCTATTGCTTTCTTATTTAACTGGTCATCATAAATGACATACTTGGCTGCCTTGGCTTTCAAATCTCTTTTCTGTTTATATGTCAATCCTTCTAGGCAATCTCCATAAGTAATAAAATAAGTGATGTTGGAAAACTAGGGATCGAGAAGACTAACCATTAACACCTTAGGAGAATCCTCCTCTTGAGTTGTGTCTTGATTTTCAGCCATTATTTTACACAAGCCATTTCCTCTGACTAGGTTTGTTGGCTTGAGTTAAATATCATACTCCTGTACCTTCGCTATCCATGCACCTCTAGTATTACATCCTATTTATTGCTATGTCAAAATGCTCTTAACAACAGAATCTGAAATATAAATAACAGAATGGGAATGTAATACATATAATCTAAAATTCTTTAATGCCCTCACCACCGCATATGCATGCTTCTCCATTTGAGAATATCTCAATTCATGATCCTTGAGCGGAGTGCTCATGAATGCAATGGGCACCTGAATTCCTTCATTATTCTCTTGCATCAGGATCACAGACAATGTATGACCTGATGCGTAGCAGTACGATATGAACTCCTTGGTATAGTCTAGATGCACTAAAACAGGTGTTCTGGCTATAGCGTGCTTGATTAAATCAAAGGATTTCTTCCTAGAATCATTCCACTTGAAACTTTGACTACCTTTCATCATATCAATTATGCATTTCGTAATCTCAAAAAAGTCAGGAATGAAACGTCTGAGAAAGTTTACCTGCCCAAAGAATGATCTTGTTCCGGATTTTCTTGCTCGCAAGTTCAACTGCTAGATGGCCTTTACACGCTCAGGGTCAATTTAGTTTCCTTCATGGGAAACAATATGACCAAGAAATTTACCTTTGGTGACACAGAATATAGACTTCTTGGGATTGAGGGAGATTCCATCTTCTCTACATCTCTTTAGCACTTTCTCCATATCTCTCAAATGATATTCTCTCTTCTTAGAGAAGATTGTTAAATCATCTAGATATATAAAAATTATTCTATCTAGTAGGTATAAAAATGAAGAGTTCATAGCCCTTTAGAAGGTAGCTCTAGCATTGATAAGCCCAAAGGGCATTCTATTATAAGCAAACGTTCCCTAAGGAGTGGTGAACACTGTCTTATACTTATCTTTTGGATCCACCTCAATATGATTAAAACCCAAAAAACCATCCAACATGGACATAATTTCAAATCCAGCTACCATTTGCAAGATATGATCCATGTTGGGCAAAGTGTGGTTATCCTTCAAAGAAGCTTGGTTCAGATTTCAAAAATCCACACAAATTTTGATTTCTTTGTTCTTCCAGACAGGCATGATATTGGCTATCCATGTGGAGTGATGTATAGGATAGATAATCTTTGCCTCCAACATCTTGTGAAATTCTCTGAAAATGTTATCTGACACCTTAGGATTGTAGTTTCATTGTTTCTGCCAGAAAGGGACAATTTCAGGCTTGAGAGGAATCTTGTGCTTAAAGTCACCGTCCCAGAAAGTTTTGAGGTCTTCATAGCCCCAGGAAAACACGTCTTTGTATTGGGAAAGTAGGTTTTTAGCCTCTTCTCTTTCCTTTTTTGTGCAGAAACTACCAATATTTATCATCTTAGGTTTAAATTCAGTGTCTATGTTCATTCCCTCGAACTCCCCTAAGGTACCACCTTTCCTATCTCTCTCTCTCTTCTAATATAAGCATCGTGTCTATCAAAAAGCTTCTCAAGGGAGATAAGGTGTCAAGGAATTTATTACCTTTAAACTACTCTTCTCCAAGTTCTAATTCCTTCTTATTTTCTAGAGATAATTCCTTGCAGGTACTATAAATTCCTTCAAAGTATTGATCACTGAAATGATCCGATCCTTCCATGAAAGCTTGTATCTGCTTGTCATTGATGAAGACTTGCCATATTTCCACATTGTCTAGAACATTTGGCTTAAAGAGAACTTCAACTTTATATTGCTTGTCTCCTATTTTCAAATGCGGGAGGAGAAGTGAAGCTAAGGCAGCCAACAAATCTGCTCTTGTGTTTTGCTCTCTTGAAATAGCCTAGATTGAGAAGGCATCAAAGTCCTCTATCTCGTCCCAGACTATGTTCCTATAACTATGTAGTCTTGAATTTTTCACTGCATACTATGCTCAAACCTTCCTTACTATTAACTCTGCATCACCTAGTGCTTTAAGGATTTTTACCCCTCTCTACTTTGCAGCAGCAATGCCTAGTAACAGAGCTTCATATTCCACCGTGTTATTAGTGTTCTTAAATTGTAGTTTATAAGAAAGTTGTATCATGTCTCCTTCTATGGGAATAAGCACTACGCTGGCTCCCGATCCTGCAGTCACACAGCTACCATCAAACTTCAAGGTCCAGATATCCTGACTATTGGTATTTTTTTTCATTTCATCTTGATGATTGAGATCTGAAAACATCATATAATTGTCGAATTCCATCTCCTAGTAGAGGATTTATGCCTTAGGGTCATCAAACTTTATTACTGTGAATTTGGCCTTTTCCTCTGGCTCCAACTTTATCTTCTTAGTACCCACCAGAATTATATCATGGGACCATTCCATCTGATTTCTCCACCTATGTCTCTACAAAAACTTCTACTTAGAAGCATACCATAGCTGGCCAAAATATCGGCTACATGGATGGTCAGATTCATTCTTTTTGCAGGATGTGTGGCTAATGAAACTTGTACATCCTTTACCTGACCTAAGAGGGGAACCTGTGTAGCATCCATTGAATAACAATGGACAAAGGTTTTGGTAAGAAACAATCCAAGGGCTTTGGCAACAAAAGCAGGCATGACATTATCAGAGGCTCCGGAGTCAATAATACAGTTACTCAGTTTATGACCATTTACAAATAAGGAGACATAGAATAGGTCAGGCTTTTGGCCAGGAGTAGTGGCTAAGACTAAAGAATATTCTTTCTAAAAGAGCAAGGGAAGGATGGGCTCTTCATCATTTATAGGGGCACTATTAGGGGATTCATCACTAATAGTAGAATTTATATTAGGCTGCGTTCTAGAATTAGCATCACTTTTACAAAAATCTATAAGCTTCTACAGCTCGATAGGATGATTTTTTAAATATTCTAAAGGAGACACTTGGATCCTAGCATCTTCACAATATTGAATTATATCAAAGGAAGATAGAGACTTACCATTTGTTTCAGATTTTGGATGATCCTTTTTCCAAGCTGAAGAAGTAAAATATCCGGGTGCACCACCTGAAGGACCAGCTGCCATATTCCAGGAAGGAATAGAGTTTCCTAGATTTTTTTCTCTTTGAATTATTGTTACCACTGCCATCTGAATTCCATCCATGGTAGCAAAACATTCACCTCGAACCTCAGAGTCAGATTCATACTCCAAAAAGAAATTATCGGAGTCGTCATGGGGAGTAGAATCTTCTTCACTTTCGGGATATTCAATAGTCAGCTTGTTGCTTGAGGCTAGCTATCTATATCTATTCATTTCTAGATAATTACTACCATCATGATCATCTCTCAGATGAAAAATGCACATATTATGCTTTTTAGCTGCCTCAATAATGAGCTTTTGTTGAGTAGGCGGCAACTACAACTGTTTACCTTCATATTGTTTTCTAGGAGTATCCTGGTAAGGCTACTGAAAGGATGGGGTAGACTTTCCCTTTTTCCACTTAAAGACAATCATCTCATTAGATAATTTATGAAGCATTTCCTTAGTATTTCCGGTTACACCAGAAATAGAGCTTGTGGAGGCACTGTTCTGCACTTCTCGCTTCCATTTCCCGAGAGCTATAAGGTCATCATCTAGTTTAATTGCTAGAGTCTGAGTGGCCTTAAAATTAGCCACATGCACTTGTCTAATTTGGAAAATAATGTTAGGAGGCATGGAACTAATAAATAAAATCTTCTGGTTGTCATCTGTAGGCCTGCTAGTAGCAGGGATCCTTTTAGCTAGCTTGTTAAACCTTGCAATGAAATCCCGCATGGGCATACTAGGTTCTTTCTTTATCTGAGTGAGATGAGTTAGGAGTGTGTGTTCATCCTCTATAATTTTATAATGATATTCAAAGTGGTTTCTCATATCATTCCACCTAGTTATGCATCTCATAGGGAGATGTTGAAACCAGTCAACGACATTTTCTGTTAAAGTTTCTACGAACATTCTCACTGCCACATCTTCATGCTAAGGGTTTACAATGCTACATGTGGCAAAGAAAGCTACAATATGCTCATCAATGACTACTTTCTCATCTCCATTGAATTTTTGGAAGTTTTTTTGAGAAGCCCGAGGTAAGTCATTATTAGCTCCTAGCTGGAGAGGCCCAATAGCATTACCCCAAGGAACAACCATTGAAACAAGGAGAACTACTGGTACAATTTTGAAATTGATGTTGGTAGGAGTAGTTACTCTATGAAGAGTGAGGGCATTACACAATGATGGGGTGGTATTGTGGATAATAGGAGGTATAGAAGAATGACTACTAATTTGGGAAGCAGGGCGTGATGGTGGCAACAGAGCACCACGGATACCTAAAGAGATAGGATCCCGGGTGTTGGTTCTTCCTTTTCTGACTTCTAACAAAGGAAACTTAGCCTTCTGCAATTCTTCAAATACAGGATATTTATGACCTTTTCTCCAGACACTACGGGTATACTTGGGATCCAAAGCTACTAAATCTATTGACAACAGTTGTGCAGCTCTTAATATTCTAGCTCGTCCTAAAATAAAATGATTAGGTTGCTCTAGTGGGACTTGTCCTTCATGAGGCAATCACCATTTCTCCTTAAGAGTGATATATATAATGTAGCATTAGAGATGCCAAAAAAAAATTTCTAACTTACTTAGTAGAGCTACACACAGACTTACTAAGTAAGCTTAGGAGTATTATGAGTCCTCCCCAATAGAGTCGCCAAAAACTGTTGGTTTACAGTTTGTCTACTTTAAATTTGATTTATCAAATGACTCTTGGAAATGCCCAAAGTTGGCTTATGTAGAAAAAAAAGTAACCACAAACTGGATTAATGATAGGAATCTATCAATGACCCCTGAATTGAAAGGTACAGTATCCCTTATGTGAAAGATATGCAATGAATCTTGTCTTTTGGTTTTTAGGGGGGGGATGCTCTTAACCGGAGAGTAGAAGAGGTTTAACCAAGTTGCTCAAGGCTTCAAACAACCTAGGCAATGAAAGGGGAACTCACTCAATAATATGCAAATTGCTATTCAAACTACTATGCAGTGCAAGATGAATGCAAACTACCATCTACTAGCAGAGATGAAGAAAGGAAGTGTGACAATGCAATTCCCGGATTACTTAGATTGTGAAACTTTGACAATACCCAGATTATCTTGATCTCATTGTCTATTGATACTCTTCCCAATCTCTAATGCAAGAAATAATCTACCAAACTAAAACATGCAAATGAAAATAAATCTGAGTACTCATGCTGAAGACAGTAAACATACAATTCGTTGGATGAAAATAACAAAACCGGTTCATCAATATTCATTCAATTTCTAGTCTTAGCATCTTCATTCAAGACAATTACACAGCAAAATAAAATGAACAACAAAAATCACTTTAGACCCAGAGTCGCACATAGTAGTCCCAGCTACAGGGCTTTACCCAAAGTAATATTTTGTAGATCCTATTTACTTTATAGAAATTTACATATATAGGTCCTCTCAGAAAATGACCTATTAAAATAATGATTGCCTTCATACAATATTCCAAAAGGAACATTCTAATAATAAATTGGCTGGTCACAAAAACATACAAGGCTGATAGAATACCCAAAATAGCTACGATAGACAAAAATTGGGAAAATGACATAGGTCAACAGATTCTATGCTAACTTCAATGAAACGAATTTGCCTTTGTAAGCCTTCATTGCATCTGTTACTTTGCCCAAATATTGAGCATTCAGAATGATTACATTGTCAACTCGTATCATCCAAAAGTCATCCATCTCTATAAATTCATCCAACCTAGCAATCCAGGACTAGAGCTTCTTTGATTCTTCTTTGATTACTACATCTATTGCGGAGAGCTCACTAATTTCTGACACTCGGAAGCTAGCTGAATTCAAAATCTCATTTATGAAAGTGAGAAACTTAGCTTTCATTCACTCTATACTCACTAACTTGTCACTTTCAGAAACCTGAGATTCTATGTGCAAAACTTTCAAAAACTCAAAAAATGATCCATCTCTTTTTGGACTAACTCAATCAAAGATTTGAGCTCATTTGATGATCTATTTGAAATCTCAATTATGAACTCCAAAGATTGCCTCCAGAGGAACAATGGCTCTTGCCTGGTCTTGAGGATGCCATTAGAGACTGCAACACTAGTTTCCATATCAATCACCTCTTGCAAGGTAGCTAGTTGTTCTGTCAATCCAGTGGATGCATTGTAAATGGTCTCCTGGTGCTTTGATGTTATGTCCTTCAACTTGTCTGCATCAAGTAGAAGGTTCCCCAAGTTCTCAATGACAACTGGGCCTTGAACCTTCATTGCATCTATCCATGCTCTACCAATTTTTCCAAATTGTCTCTCTTGCTACAGCTTCAGTAGCAAATTCTTATTTTCTTCATCACTAGGATCAAACTGAGAAGATGAGGTACTGCCAAGAGTAGATTTAATATACTCAACAAACTCCTTATTTGTAGATTTGAGAACCTCCTTATTTTCCTGGAGTTCTTCTAACCTATCCTCAATCTTCTCATTGGTGGTTTTCCAAATGTTCACCATTGAGTCATGCACCAAAACTCCTAGATCCACAGTTTTTATTTGATAATCTTGAGCTGAAAGTTCATGAAACTTTCCTTCTTTCTGTGGCTCTGCTATTTCCATTAACATATGCCCAGTTGTGGAATCATGGGAGAGAGCTGCCATGGTATTTTGCCTCTTTACCTTCCTCTCTATTGAATGAGATGAAGTTGCCTTAAGAATCAAGTCCTTTGAAGAATTAGCCTCCTCATATCATTTCTTCTTCTTTTCAATAGTTTCTTTCAACCATGAATCTGTGGATAACACCCCAATTGTAGACTGAAGAGCTGTAGGATCAAATAGCTTCTAGAAAACTGGAGGAGTCTTCTTTCCTTGAGTTGGAACATGGAAAGAGGCCACCTTTGAAAATAAAAGGGCTAGAGTATCTGCTGGCTGAGAGGAGTCCTGACCATCCATTGGGTTTGTATCATCCAAAGTGATGACTGGAATTTCTGAGGAAGGCTTGGTCAAAGATGCCTCTTGAGTTTTCTCCTTTTCCTTTTCTTTATCTCCTCTATTATCTTCTTCATTTCCAATGTTCATAAGTGAGCCACCTCCATAGGTGGGGGTGATAGGAACATTCTTTTCGAGGGGTTGGTCTCCTCCTTGCTGTGTAGATTGTGTTGCACTTGATGAAGTTGATGGAGCCACAAAAGAAGTAGTTGCTGAAGTAGACTGTCGAGCTCCTGTTGTTGTTCCTCTGGAAGAACCTACACCAAAACTTCTTTTCCATCGGGCCCTGGTCCATTCCACCTACTTGTCAGTTCTCTTGTTAATGCCTCTCATGAGAAGCTCTGATGAATCAACCACTGGACCAGTTGGTGGAGAGGAAGAAATGGGCAACACTTTGATCTCCTCGTAGGATGAAGGATGCATGTAGAGTCTGTCATATTTAAATTTTATGTTCATTAGCCGCTTACTAAAACACATCCTTAGCCTTGCGGAAAAAGAACATACTTTCCTTCTGATGCCAAAATGCATAAGCATAAGACCATTTTGCCTTGTATGGGAAAAGAACATTAGAGAATACTTTTCCCGTAAGCCTGTTTCCTTTAATCCGAAAAAGTATCTTGACGGCTTCACCCTTTATCCTTTTCACACTTAAATGACTTCTTTTTCATCACAAGAACTTAACCTTTTATAGGCTCTTTTTCACTTGTGTCAGGGTTGCACCTCTAAGACCAACTTTCTGGAAGCAGCATGATCATCATTACGACTTCACAACTTGATATCTTCGAGAGTTGAAAAAATCTTGTTACGAACAACAAGCTTTATGAATCATTTATGAAAATCACATGTTTACCTTTTGGAGAAACACATGATCATGATAGATCTTAGGGTGACTACTTATCATTTGGAAGACACTATGAATGCCCTTTTCCTAACACACCTAAATCACCTAAACACCAAAAGAAGTAGAAGTATTGAAAACCTGCTAGGCTCAAATAGGCAAAGAGGATAGTTTTTCTGATAAACCCATTAGGGAAATATTTTAGGATGGATGAGAAGTAAGTCACCAAACAATAGTTACCCCCTAGGACCTAAAGACCCTAGACTAAAATTTGGCAACAAGGGGTTTCTGAAATCATTCCTCCAGGCTCTTTTCCCTTGTTGTCAGACTTATTTTCAACACCTTCTGGTTTTTGGAGTTTAATTAGAGAAACACAATTTAGCACTGTAAGGACTTTTTCCTTATGTTCCTTAATTCTCATCATTTCCAAAAATGGAACCTTAACATTCATTTGTGACAAACACTGACCCATAACAACATGAGTGTATTTTACATTAGAGGACTTCTTTTTTTCAACAATAATATTATTATCCTCAATTGAATGTTAAGAGTTGACTCTTCCTTCTTTGATTTCTTATTTTCAACCTTAGGAGGGGAAGAATTTTTTTCTGATACTTTAGCTTTTCCCTCATATACAATGTTTGAACCATTTGACTTGTTTACAATTTTGACATTTGGCTTACTTACATTTTTAACAATTCCTTCTCTCTTTTGTGTGTACTTGGAATCTGCTATGATTTCTTTGATAAAGATGCCAGCTGGTTGGCTACCTGCATCACCAACTACTCTATTCCTCAAGTTATAATTACTTCTTGCTTTAGTAACCAGATCAACAGTTATTTTTTCTCTTTCCCCATCACAAGGTTTTCTCACTATTGTATATTCCTGACTATTTTGAGTATAACATCTTATATTATCAACCTTTTCTTCTTCATTGTCAGACAAAACTTATTGATGATATACTTCTATTATTCCTTGTGAACCATACATATCATGGTTCTCAACTTCATTATCAGAATCTACATCAGGACATGAATAAGAATCATTCATAGTGTGTGTGTATATTTGTGCACCTATTATCTGCAACACAACACTTCAATGAGTCATTCTGTTAGTGAGAAACAAGGGTTAATGAGCATATAAAACCCTAACATCGACCCATTGCTTTCTAACTAGGATGAGTGTAGAAAATAACATAAAAGCCCTTAGATTATGCTAAATACCAGTGAAATAAACAACCTATCATGAAAGATTTAGTTTAAAAACAACTATTTAACTATTTAAGTATGCATATTAGTCTAAAATGAGCATTATAACCATGAAGAAAGTGACTAATGGAGTGTGCATGAAGCTATGAAGGAATGGGTAGCATAACAATGCTTTGAGATTCCTTCAAAATCTTGGCATAACAACACTACTATTCAAAATTTGAGGCTTATTATGAGCTTTAAATCCCTTCAATTTATAGAGGAATGGGAGAGAGAGAGGGGAAACAAGGTTCATTAATGGAGCCCCTAAGGTCATTAATGAGGTGTAAGAGCCATTAATGCCTTGGACATTAATGAGGGATGGGAGAGAGGGAATATCCATTAAGGGTCATTAATGAAATTCATTTAAGAGGCATGGGAGGGTGTAAGACTCAACTTGGCAAGTTGGTCCTTAGAGAAGTCATGCTTGAGAAAGTTGACTTTCTCAAGTGGGTTGAGTTGTTAATCATTCCTTAAAGGAATGTGACAACATTAGGAGGTGGGTTGGGGTAGAATTTAGAATTAGGGTTAGATTAGCAAGGGTGGAATAGGTTGATATGGGTTAGAACCCAGGGTAGAAGTCGTTGAGATAGGTTAGGTTCGGGTTTAGGGGAATATAAATGAAAAGAATTAAACTTATTTAATTCATTCAAAAATAGGAATTAATTATTTAAACAACTTAATTGCTTTTTAATAATTAAGGGGACTATAGCCATTTTAATTTAATTAAATAGGCTAGGGGAATGGGTTATTTTGCAAGTGGATAATTGATTTAGGGATTTATTTAATTCCTTTATAATTAAATACTATAGCCATGTTTGAATTTGATTTGTTTTAATTGGTTTAAATTGATTTGAGTTGTATGGCTATAATAGTTAATATAATTTAGTGATAAAAATGATCTAGGATATTAAATTTGATTTTAAAAATGAATTATGCCAAAGTAACATTGTCATGACATAATTGGGGGTATGATCACACTTAGGGAAAATAGGGTCCATAGTCGGAAAAAACCAAATTTAGGTGGTTACATTTGCCCCTCTTTGAATTGATGTGCGAGCAGCGCATTGATTCAAAGAAATTTTTTGATTTTGACTTCAGAAAGATTGAGAATTCCATTCTTGGTTGTCGAACAAAATGTTGATGAGATCAGTCTTGCACTTGATCAAACTAAACTGATAGAATTGATTTTGAACTTGGTTGTCATCCAAAAATCAATAAAAGATCTTAAAGATACCAATTCTGAACTTGGTTGTCGTCCAAAGATTGATAATACTAATTTTGAACTTGATTGTCATCCAAAATCCAGTATAAAGCTGCTAGGAGCTTAATAAGAATCTTATAAAATGAGGAAACACAAGATATCCAGCTTATGAGAACCAAAGCTTTCTATCCAATAGTTCTAACTTTAGTCAAGGAAACTGCTATGCCCCTAGTTTGTTTGATAACAAAGTCATTGTTAATGCTATTTTGAGAAAAAATTTGATTAATGATAGTGTGATCATGCCCCCTCAAGAACGAAATTGAAGGAAAAGAATAAAATCTCTCTGTTGAAAGAACGTATCACTTGCAGGAAGCGGTTAAGGTAAGAAAGAATGGAGTAGAAGAAGTGGAAAAAGATGGTGTATTTAAAAATAAACAAACAATTATCAAGTTAATTACATGAAAATATGAGTGGTGAGACGGATAAAATGATGTCAGACCAAGATTTATGATAAAATGTACAATCTAACTGATTTTTGGAACAAATGAAGCAAATCTGCAGTTTTTGAAATTATCGTAAGAATGGTACTGTGCTACTAAAAACATTGTACGCACCTTCGATTTGGTTCTCGATTGATCAAAAAGAGAACATAAATGTAATTGTAATTGTCTGGGAGGAGTTTTGGAACTCCTAAATGGCTCAAAAAACCAATATAAGCCTCAAAATTTACCATTTCACTTTCATCCATAGTAATTCTGAGAGCTCTACAGAGAAGATGGTAGTCCCTTTGAGGAAACATCATTTTTAGATGATTCACCAGCATCAGCGCCTGACTGACTACCCACCACTAGTAAGTGCTCATAAAACTACCTTGTGAATTTTGCAAATTCCAATTTCACACATTTTTGTAGGTTTTATAGCCAAATGAATTTAGAATTGCATCCAGTATTCTAGATCACAACCTATAAAACCCATGTCACATCCAAGATATCCTGGATCACATCCGGTTTCTCCAGATTTCTACGTCGCATCTAGGGTACTCTAGATCACATCTTGTTTTCTTGTTTTGTATGCTATTTCAACTTTGTTTCAAACCCAGTCATTTTAGGCTCAAACCCTATTTTTAGGGTCGCATCCCGTATGTCAGGGATCACACCCAGTATACTCCATCACATTCGATATACCCCAGATCGCATCCTATAAAATAGATTGCACCCTGTTGGTTTAGGATTGTATCTAGTTTATAGAGTTAGGATTTTTATCCTTTTGATCTATTTGTGTGTTGTAGACCTTGAATCACTTAGTTGATCAAGATACTGCATCTCTTTGGTAGATAGAAAACTAATTTCACCTTTGTATGTGTTAAAAACAGGTAGATTTTGAGGCAGTCACCTTTAGAGGCACATATACAGGTCATGTGTTTGCTCTATTTGGACTGCTTTCTGATGCTGTGAAGTCCACAGTGATCCAATGTGAATTACGTTCATTGATAGGTTTACCCGAGATAGGGGTAAACCAAGGGTTGTTGACTGCTCTGGCTGAGAGATGGCACTTAGAGCACAACACCTTCCATCTTCTGACCAAGGAGATCACAGTGACTCTAGAGGATGTATGGTGGATACTGCATGTGTCGATTATGGGCCAGGAGGTATACTTCAAGTTGAGATGTGGCATGACCATTGGTGCTGCACGTCAATACTTCCAGGATGACACTATTGATCAAAGATATATGTCATGGGAGTATATGGTCAATCATTATGATCACTTATTTGTGTACTTAGTAGGTCTGATAGGTGGCATCCTAATGCCAGACAAAGGTCACTATGGATTCATAGTTGGCTGGGTAGGTATGTTAGAGAAGATGGTTACCCAAAGATGGAGATTTGCTTGGGGCAGTTGCATTTTAGCCCATATGTATCAAGAGTTGCACAAGATAGTATACCATTACACTCGGAGCATGACCGTTGGGATTTTGATTCTTCAGATCTAGGCCTGGGAGCACATCCCTATTACATGACCGATTGTAGATAGATAGAGGGTACTAGAGCAGCCTTATGTATACATGTATGCTGACCTTATTCATCAGCCCCATCTGAGAAAGGTCAAGTACTAGCACCGTCTCTTTGATGACATGACTGAGGTCATTTGGTGACCATGTTTAGACTGCAAGGAGTGGACCTTGAATTCACATCAAGTACCTTATTTATTTTAGAGCCAATATCTTATTGGGAGGACCAGATATATCATAGAGCAGTTTATTCACATGCCGTCGACAGGGCAGTATATAGGATGTCACTGTGTATGCACGAATCTGAGATGAGGCACCATTGTGGGGTGCTTAGTTATAGTACAAGACAGCTCACCAGGAGATTCATGATATGGTTGGAGTAGACTGGGATCTCCACCTTGATGTTGTTGATGTAGGTATCTCTAATGGATATGTTGTGGAGATGCTTTAGTGCCCATTTCCTTGTTTTATAGTACCAGAGGAGATAATTCCTCGCATTGAGGAGCCTTTGGATTATTATCCTGAGGATTGCCCAGCTAGGGGGAGAGGAGGAGCACACAAAGACAGGACTCTGGGTATACTTGGAGGTTAGGATGGTGGAAAAAATGGTAGGCATCCTCCTCTAGATGAGGGGGATGATGGTGGAGATGATAGGGGTGGTGGCACAGTGGGTGGCCACGTGAATGTTGATAGTGGGAGTGGAGAGGGTCAGCGTACCTGATTTAGATTTGTATCCCCATAGAGAGATCCTAGTCCACTCCTTACTAGGGATCAACAAAGACAGAGGTAGCAGAGGTCACATGATAGACCATAGGATAGGGGATAGGACAGTTCTTAGGATCAGGATATAGGTAGAGATAGAGATCCTCTTTCTAGATGTGAGTAGGAGAGAGAGCAGCTGAGGGCTCATATCACAACTTTAGAGGGCTGAGTGACAACAACAGAGGCCAGGGATACCATAGTAGAGTCCAAACTTGCCATATCAGATGCTTTACTGCTAGACAAGGATAGGTAGATGGAGAGACTCTGAGTAGAGAGAGACGTGCAGGCCCACACAGCTACTCATCAGGGATAGAGAGCCACATACTATTATGCTCTATATCATGTGGCAATGCTAGAGAGGCAGAGGGCAGTATATTTTTCACGGTTAGCCCCGCAGTCTGAGGGGGCGATGCCTCCACCTCCATTTGTACCTCCTCCTCCTCCTCCACTAGATCAGGGAGAGGGGGGAGCCAGAGCTAACTTATATTGTCATATCTTGTATATCTAATTTCATATGGTATATCTGGATCCTATTGAGATCCATTTTTTTATATGACATTCATACATGTATATTTGATTCTCTTTGTCTCATCGATACTTTGATACTGTTTATGCATTTTGTTCCATATTTTGATCTGTACCATATATATATATATATATCTGATGTAGTTTCTTGATATTGATATGCTTCATGAGTTCACTTTTCTTTGATAGATGTGATAGATGTAATTTGCACATGTGATGATATCTTGGTCTCTTGATGAGTTAGATTTAGATGATGACATCATTTGATGATTTGATTTGATTACTGATATAAATATGTTTTAAATGATATTTATGTGAAGATGCAAATGTATGTTTCTTTTGATTTTTCTTGTATGCAAAATAGATGTATGGATGCACTTTAGGATGTAAAAGTAAAAATGCAATACATGGATGCTCTATTTTGGTATGTTTCTGTTGCTTCTTTTTATGAATGCAAAATGTATGCTATGGATGTGCAATGATAAATATATCAGTGATATGGATATTTGTAATTAACTTGATTTAGAAGAAGAAAATTGAATTAATTTGGAGCTCATAATTCCTTTAATGCTTCTCCTTTCTTGTTTATTTTCCATGCAATTTAAGAATGCAATAATATGAAGACTCTTAGGACTTTATCACTGGTATGCAAAATATATAGATTTTTATCATCATTGGGCACTTTTAGGAATGGATACCACCAAATAGTACAACCATCACTAATACCCACTGATATTATGATAATATGAATACTATGTTGTATTGAAATGTTGGAAATAGACCTAGGCATCAAGGCATAGAAGCCAAGATAACAAAATAGTCACCTTCCTTTTAATATACCAGATTCTAATTAAGGCAAGATATTGGACCCGTAATGACCTTGAAAATTCATATTATTGGGTACATTATGATTCATATACCCTAGTGAGGATCTAGATCAGAAAATAGACAAGGAGATTGTTTCAAACTCACCGTAGTTTACACATAACAAAGATCGAGATATATGCAGCTATCCACCCATAGTGGTAGCTCTTACCATAAACATCCAAGTTAGGTGAAATTTATAGGATCATTTGAAACAATTACCATATGTAGAAAACCAAGAAAACATTATGCCCCCCATCCTTGTGACTCTTTGTCTTTGCACAAACATCATTAAGTAACTAAGAAGACATAATAAATCATCAATTGTGAATCAAGCAAATAAAATTTATAATTACTTAGATGCCCCTAGTTGAATACATCATCAGGACATAAAAGAATCATAATCAAACCAATATCAAACCATGTGTTTAAGTAGTACTTGTTCATTCATATGTCGTGTTAGTTCCTTTTCTTGCTGATATGAAAATACTCTCAGAGAGCTTGCTCTATTTATCCCAGACACTAATCATGCAAGATATAGAAATGAAAGAGACAAGGTTTTATACCTCCTACACTTTGTGCTCCATTAACATGGGGAGGATTACCCCTCTAACTCAGAATAATCAAATCACTAAATTATCCTAGTAGAGTGTGAATGGAATTACAAGAATTAATCACTATAATATTTACTGAAACAAATCAACAAATAAAGGTAAAGATCAATTTTGATAATGATAGTCACCTATTTTGGATGGAAACAGACCAGTACTTGACCCTAGGGCATGGAGTCACTTATGAATAATTTCAATCAATTTGTTCATGAACTTAAAAGAATTACAACTTTTGACATAAACATAGATATACCTCATATATCTATCCTAACACACATAACAAATTACTTCATCAAATTCATTATATACCCTTAATCTTACTAAAATATTTTAAGGCAATTTTAGTCTTTCCTTGAAAGAACCCTAAAACTATTTCACAATCTGCCTGACAGACATATAAATTGGACATTCCTTGAATATTCAATTTAAATAAAATTCAAAACATTACAACGAAGACACAATACTCATTATATGCTTCAGAAAATACCACTCGATTTCATTTTCATTCATAATCAAGATTGCTTGCTACATTCAACAGTAATTCAAAAACCCTATTTTATTGGTCTTAAACCAGAGTTTATACAATTATATCTGCATTCTCAAAAATGAAATGGCTATCTCCTTTCCCAGTAGTCTTGGAATCCTTTTATAATTAAGGATGCAACAAGCTACCGACTTACTGGGAAATATTTACAAAATATTTTGTAACAACTTTGCAATAGACAAGAAACAAAAGCTTGTAACAGAACACAGGTGGAAATCATTGGCAAAGTGTGAATAAGGTTCTTTGTTGCTGTTGAGAGTATCCTCCTTATCCTTTTAGTTTTGCCTCCCACCTGTTCACCTCTTTGATGGTGGGCTAATCAAAGGTTTTTTCTTTCTCCAACTTTGCAACAGCTTCTACCCACCTGACATCAATGGCAGTTCTGGCTTCAAAAACAAACTTGGCCATATCTCTCTCAATATAGAAAAGGCTATCTATTAATTCGTTGCAATATTCAGCATCTGTATCCTTTTCCAAGAATTTCTTTATATCTTCATTCTTGAGTATACCATCAAAGCCAGTTATCCAATCTGATTGTGTTTTTAAGACACCTCCTTCATCATAAATTCTTGGGATTAGGGATGGGCATTGATCACCAAATAGCTGCAACTTGTTGTCTATCAAATCAGATTTGCCATTGAAAAAGGAAAAAGTGTCATGCAGCTCACTAATCATCTCTATGGTATCTATTATTTTATTTGGGAAGTCATCACTATATAACATAGCAGTTTTTAACTTATCCATGAGCCTTTCCCTTCCTGACCACACTTTGAAATTGGGTTCTAAGAAAATCATAGATTCTGCAGCTGTCTTTCAAGCTTCTTGTAATGACCCATATAGTGTATACACTATGTCATTTTTTTGTTTTAGAACATCAATTATGTGCTGCAATATGGGAAATATAATAGACATAACATTTATGCTCTCTTCTTGTGATAATTCTTTGGATTGGCCTTCTGCCAATGTCGAATCCTCCTTTACTCTGTTAGCAACACCTGTCACAACTTTTGCTACTTCCTCATGGATTGGAGTCTTTTCTCTCTTACTCTCTATTAATTCTTCTTTAAATCTAGCAATCTCTTCTTCTAATGTGTGGTTCTGGACAACCACCTCTTCATGTTTCTTTGCTAGGACCATCATTTAGCCAAAAGTCATTTCATACCTCTTGGACAGGTCATCAACCTTTGCCAAGTTCATAAATGACACTTGTGTCATTAACTATTATATCTCAGTATTTGAAGTATTCTGTAAATTCCATATCATCTTGTCTACTCTTTTTTCTTCTCTGATAGTCATGACCATGGGCTTTTGTGTGGCAGGAGCTAATGACCATATTGCCAGGGTCTTGGATTTAGGATCAAATCCTGATCCTTTCAATACTTCATCCATTTCAAACTATGTTTTTAACAGTTATCCTCTTGCCTCCTTATCTAATCAATGATGAATGTGGATTGTAGATCCCAACCAGGCATCAACATTACACCACTATTCTATACCAGCAACCTAGCTTGTTCCACAATGATTTTTTCACTCTCAGGATCATAGTCTTGGAGTGTTTTTACAATTTCTTCATTCTTATCTGCATTTTCCTCATTTCCAATCAACCCTTGCCTCAAGTCCTTTTGTTTTAACTTAATCAAGAAAGTATTGAACTCTTCAAACTTTATGAATTCATCATGCTTCATGAATTCATTAGCCATCATGACCCTCTTGTCATCCTTTTCAAATAGTACCATTTGATTATCTCCTTGGCCCTCAACTTGAGGCTCTTTCTGTAATTGTATTTTCAATTTCCTGAAATACTTACCATGTTCAGTGATCATGGCCTTGGCCATGCTTTTCCTTTCCTACACCATCTTGTGCTCCTTCTTTTGTTTCTTCCTTGGTGGCTCTCTAGCCGAAGTAGCTTCTTCACCAGCCTCTTCCTCTTCCTAATGCTCTTCTTTTTGTTGTTCCTCTTCCTATTATTCCTGGTGTTCTTGGTCATGTAATGCAACTGGAATTGGGGACCCTTTAGATTGTGCATCTTCAACACTAAATTGTGGCACCTGTGCCATCAGAGTATCATAGGACTTGAGCATCTCCTCTATCCTCTAGAAGTATGGGAGATCAGGGAAAAAACTAGAGAAAGAGTTATCTGCCTCTTTCCATTTAGATTCTTCCCTTAGGAGGTCATTTCACTTCCTTATCCTATCTTTTACTTCTTGCTTATTTAACTTGTTCCTTACAACATCCTCATCATCCAATGGCTCATGATCTCTAATCTTCTACCAATGAGTCATTCTCTTCAAAGATATTTGTACAAACTGTTCTGGGTCACAAAATCTGGGAATTGCTGTGGACATTCTATACTACTTTAAGAAGTCATTTATCAAATCAAAAACCCTTTTCCCAATGGAAAAATCAAAACCTACCCACAACCTAGGGATAAAATTTCCCTTCTTATGTCCCTCCAAGAACTCCTTATCAACCCAAGTGATTTTCCAAATAAACTCTAGAAATGCAACCCTAAGAGGAACAAACTTGGTGAGGATGTGAGGTGGTTGTGTACAACCATACACTTTGATAATAGTAATATAGTCAAAAAAGAAGAAATAATCCCAATTATGATAAATAGGCCAATTTGGAACATACTCCCAAGGTCTCAAAACCTTCCTAATTTCAAAAGGAAGCCTGTACCTATTTGTTCCTAAAAAATTAAAAATTGGATCCACAATCCAGTTGCAGAAGCATACAAATGATGAGTTGTTGGATGAACTATCCTATACCTGAGTCCACCTTTGGATTGGTGCGTCAACACCATACTATGAAAAGAATAGTTCAAGCTCTTTATCCATTGATTTTCTATTATAATACAAGATCATATACATCAAATGGGAGTAATGCTTGAAGGTAGGCACTGGGGCATCTGACTATATCTCCACCAAAGCATTATGAATAGCATCAACTATGTACCCCACATAGTCATAATCAGTATTATCCTCAGGGTGCTGAATATTCATAGCCATCATAAGTACATCTTGAGGCACCATGGAATCTCCATCAAAACCTAGAACTCTGCTCAAACCATACACTGTGCACTTTATATAGTGATGAAACAGGGATAAATCAAAAGGTGGCTTGAGATTGTTTGGGATTTTTACCAGGTGCCTATCTACTCTAGGCATAAATTTTGGTATTTCATACTTCTTAATCAAATGCTCTCTCTTGACATAATCAACCTGAATTTTCTTCAAATCAATATCTATGCATAACGCACCAGTGAATCTGAATACTTCTGCCACTGACCTCCTATCTATGGAAACTAGGGTCTCTTTATTTTTCTTCCTAATTACCCTAGCTACTGGGTAATATTTTTTAGCTAGTTCCCTAATAAGAGCTATGTCAATATAGACATCAAGTACAATCAATTTTGCCATATTCAAATCCCATGGATTGCAAATTGGGACTGGTTTAATCCTATTATTCCATAAATATTGGAATAGGGCATTACTAGTGTAATTCAAGGTGATCGGGTTTCTGTATTGGCACCATTTATCTTTCCATTCATCACAATTCGCACTATTTACATTCAAAGTCCCAGGTAGGAACTCAGCAAATTCTTTAACATACTTCTTTGGTGTAACCTCCTTCTTCTCAGACCCTTGCAAGATAGCGGGAACAATAGCTTGACTCATATTTCTTCTTTAAATTACTATCTTAGACAAACTGGCTCTGTTGCTCTCACAGAAAATCTCAGAATGTAGAAACGAGAATTGTACAGAATCAAGTGTAATCATTCATAATTATAACCATTAAATCCTATGTCTTGTCCACTTGAATGCCAAATTCTCACACTTGCAGTGTCATGCAATCATCTCTCTGTCACTAAGCTATCATTAATTTGCACTATTTGATCCTTGCTGGAAAAGAGTACACTTTTCTCCCTTTTTTGCACTCGTCAGCCTGAAACTAGCCACTTATCAATATGTCACCAACCCACTATACTTTACTCATACTCATAATAGTCCTTAAGAGTGAGTGATGTGACCTTTCACTTTAGCTATTCACACACTCGCCATCTATTTTTATCTTGGTTTACATCTTCTGCGGGTGAGCGATGACCTAATTTTCACTTTATCATTTGGCAGTCACATACTCGCTACCTCTCTACCCTTTCCTTTTATGTCTATGCGAGTTTGCGATATCACTTTTTCTTCTCCCATCACAGACTTGCTGCTCAACATTTAGCTTTGTCTAAATCCTCATGAGTGAGTGAGTACACATTCATTTCTTAATCATTCCACAGTCGCACACCTGCTGGCTTCTAAATCATTTCCTTTGGATCTAAGCGAGTGAGCGATTTTCATTTTTATCACGTACTTTATCTGGGCGCCCACTCATGCTGAAAAACACTTCAACTTATAATATTAGCGAGTGAGCGATGACCCTTGTTCTTCATTTAGTTGCAAACTCGCTATTGAAAATTATTTATGACTTAATCCTTTGCGGCTGACTGAGTGTTTTTATCAAAATCTTAAAACTCTCTTATCACACACTCACTGACCCCTTTTGCTTTACTTCAATATGTGAGTGGCTGAGCGACAACTTTATTTTTTCTCCATCGTGCACTTGCAGGCTTGAGAACTTAACTATCTCATCGATTGTGAGTGTGCGGTTTCCAACATGCTTTCTTAATCGCATACTTGCTAACCACTTTCCTTTTGTCTTTATTCATGGGTGAGTGAGCAATAGCCTTTTTCTTTTCCTTATCGCATACTCACGAGCTCATTTCTTTAAACTTCAAATCATCAGTGGGTGAGAAATAACATAAATGGTCTCATAGTCGCATACCCGCACACCTTTTAAAACATTGAGAACATCTTGGCAATTGAGCGACGAACTTTCAACTAATAACTTTTGCACAACAGATCGCTTACTCACACTGCAAAACATATATGAGTTAAAACTTGAACGAGTGAGTGACCTCTACAACCTGACTTCCCTGCACAATCACTGACTTAAAAGACATAAATGAAAACCTAACGTAGGTGTGTGACTAAACCCTTCTTAACAACATTTGCTCAGTCGTAGAGCGTAAAGTTAACAAAATAACATTAAAGAGACTATGCGATACATAAGACTTTAAGTCATCGCGGACTCGCTAGACCTTCTTTTAAAAGATTTAATCCCTCATGAGTGAGAAATAAATAGAACCACTTCCAACTCTCTTAGTTGCAAGCCTACTACCCGACTTCAAAAATACATCGCGATTGCACGATTTACATTCTTTAGCAACCAAACCGCTCACTCGCACCGCTAACATAATTTGACATAATTCTAGCGCGACTGTGCAACTTATACTAAAATGACTCATCGCTCACTTGCACAACTTGAAAACATGTTAAAATCCCCACGTGACTAAGTGATAAACACTTGAGAAAATAGCATTTTGATGATTTTGACCACTTAAGCACAGTAAGACATGGGATTTGAACCAGAAAATGCGAGAAAATAGCCAATGCTAGGAAATTAAAAATTTTCTTGGTATAGTTTTAACAATGGCTCTGACTGGGGAAATTTAATTACAAAATTAACATTAGAAGCCAAATATTTGGGAAACAGACCACAAACCAAAACAAAACTATACATGCACACACAAATACCACACTTAAAATAGGGAAATCTAATCTACTGTGCATGGAAAAGAAGATTTATGAGAAATATTGTTTCAAGAATTGTCCATGCACTGGCAATTCCTGTACCTCACCATTAGGGTCTTCCAAGAAATAAGAATCTTGACCATGAAATTCTTGGATTATAATTGGGCCCATCCATAATGACTCAAATTTACTATGTTTTCCATTTTCTTCTTTTCTAGCATTCCATTGCAGCACCATATCATTTATCTAAAATTTTCTTTCAGTTGCTCTTTTATCAAACAAGTACTTGGATTGTTGTTGGAGCTTCAGGTTTCTGTTGTGAGCTTCTGTTCTTATCTCTTCTAGTTCCACCAATTGATCCATCCTTTCCATCATGGGTTCTTGATTTTCCAAATCTTCTTCCAACAAAAATTTGTACACTGGTAACAGGTTGTTCAAAGGCAACCTTGCCTGATTTCCATAAACCATTTCAAAAGGGGAAACCCCTATTGCTCTTTTTACTATCACTATTTCAGCCCAAATGGCTAACTTCAATTTTGAATGCCATGATTTCTTATTTTTATCCAAAATCCTCTTAATTATTTTCATGAGAGTCTTATTACTAGACTTAGCCTATCCATTTACTTGAGGATGATATGGTGAGGAGTAAGATAAAATAATGTTGTAATCTTCATAGAAATCCCTAAATTCCTCAGACCTAAAGCACATAGCATTATCCATAATCAGCTTAGTGGGCACACCAAATCTTGTCATAATGTTGTCCATTAAAAAATCCATCACTACCTTGCCGGTTGCCCTCTTCGTTGGAATTGCTTCTATCCATTTTTTGAAGTAGTCCATAGCCACAAGAATCTAACTGTGACCTCCACTGGATTTTTCTATAAATTCACCAATAAATTCCAAACCCCATTGGGTAAAAGGTGCTTCAATAGTCATAGGACTAAAAAGTAAAGCTCCTACAAATTTCATCTTAGCAGAAAACCTTTGGCAAGGTTCACACTTCTATACAAACATTTGAGTGTCTCTGAAAAGACATGGCCAATAGAATCCAGCTTTGATTATTTTATGAGCTGTGGTTTTGGAATAATAATGCCCACCACACACACCACTATGAATTTCATTCAAGACCCTTTCAGACTATGATTTATCCAAACATAATAATAAAATTCAATCTCTATTCTTCCAAAATAAATCACCTTGTATCAGAACATACCTCTGGGCCTGCAATCTTAGAGTCCTTTTCTGATTATCTTACATATGTTCTAGACATTTAGCATTTTTCAAGAAATACATAATATCAGTATACCAGAACTGTAGTTCTATGCTATTAAAGTTCATGTTTATTGTTTGTGTGTAAGAAAATACACCTTCATGAAATTAAGAATGTAAGCAACAATTCTATGGAAAGATAAACAAGTTAATCTAAGAATTGAAACTAAACAAACTATATCATCTCATGGTTCTCTATCCAAGCTTTGTTAAGAGAGCTCTTAGGCTTAATCTCTCTCAAGGACAATCCTAGAACGAGATATGTATGAAAATTCAATGCTCAAATCTAACTAGAATGCTCAAAATGCTCAACAATGCTCCAAGATCATAAGACAAAATAGCAAATGCTCCTAAACATGATATGCTAAATGAAATGCAAATGCTAAAACTCTCTCAAAAACTCTCAAATGCTCCTCAATATGCCTATAATAAGGATGCTTTGGCTCTTGAATTCTTGGATTCCAAACACAAAGGAAATTGCTTGTATTTATAGCATTTTCCCAAGGGTAGGGGGTAGAGTGAATTGATCATGATCAAATCTTGGTTAAGTCAAAAGCTTTGAGGTATTTGCAAATGGAGGGAAAGTTGGTTGGTTGTCTCAAATAATTAGGAATTAAGTAACTCCATCATTTAATTAAATTAGCCATAGAAGGGTGATTGGGTTGGATTTAATCTTTTTGATTTGAACTATACAATTGAAAAATCAATTGCATAATTTGATTAATCCCTTTAGGCTTGAATTGAATTATTTGATTTCATGATTATTTAATCATTTAATTTGATTTGAATTTTGTTCCTTTGATTTGATAAATGTCTATTTGATTTGCATTGAGATGATATTATGAAGCATTTGGCTAAGATTTATAATTTGGAATGCTTGAGATACACCTAGTAAATTTTAGGTGTCTACAAATGCCCCTCTTTGAAGTAATGTGCGAAGCGCATTGATTCAAATAAAGCTTGATTGTCCTAATCATTGAGCTGATACTGATGAGCTGATATGAAAAATTGATATAAAAATCCTGATATGAAAATCCTGATATGGAACTCCGATATGAAACCCTGATATGAAAATATGATATGAAACCCAGATATGAAAATCCGATATGAAACCCTGATATGAAAACCTGATATGAAACTCAAATATGATGCTATGATTGATAAAGTTTGAAATTTTAATGCCCCATATTTGATATAAGATATGATGCAGAATCCCTATTTGATGATATGATGATGCCCCCTCAAAAATGGAATCATCTTGATCGTAGGTAAAAGTTTTTGATGAACAAAGTGGAAAAAATAGATCAAAGATGATAGCATTTCTGAAAAATGATGATGTGAAAAGATGTCGAGCAAATGCCCCAGTGAGCAGAATATGCAGATTAGGTTTGACTGGGTCAAAAAATCTCAGAAAAGAGGTTAAAATAGCTTAAATAGGTTGAAAAACCCAAAATTACTATTCATTTTCACTTTTTACTATTGACATTTTTCTCTAATCCTCTGATGACTCATAGCGATGGTGGTCCCGATTCGAGAGCACATATTCGAGTGAACATGCATATATCAGAGACCTCTAGACTACGGGCCTCCAGTGAGTAGTTCAAACGTTGTTAGTGCATTTATTGCTCTCAAAATTGCATTTATTGCATGTTTGTAGTGCATTTTAGAAAATTTTGAGCTAAGAGCCGCGTAGGATAGGTAAAGTACCACGTAGGCCTACTAAAAGTCGCGTTCACGCTGTGAAAATCCGTGTACGTGCAATCCTTAGCTGCATAGGAGCTAGGTTAAAATTGCAACCCAAAATGTGGAATGTGTCACAAAGTTCATCAATATCTTTGTTCTTAAATTATTTTCCATTATCCGTAATGATGGCATGAGGAATGTCATATCTGTAAATGATATGATTTAGGATAAACATAGAAATTTGTTTTCCTGTTGCAGTTGATAAAGGGACAGCTTCAACCCATTTAGTAAAGTATTCTATTGTTGTGATTATATACTTGTGTCCGTTTGAAGGTGGATAAATCATGCCAATTAGGTCAAAACCTCATTGATAAAATGGCCATGGTGTGACAAAAGGGTTTAATTCTTATGCTGGTGCATGAATCAAGTTTGCATGGTACTGACATTTCTTGCAAACTTTAACATATTGACAAGCATCTCGTTCTAAGTTTTTCCAAAAGTACCCCATACGTAAGATTTTCTTAGCTAGGTTTAAACCATTTGAATGTGACCCACAAATCCCCTTTTGGACATCTTTTTAAGATAATTTTGATTCATCTTCCTCTAGACATGTAAGGAGTGTTCCATCAAGACCTTTGTGATACAATGTGTCAGAAAGGATAGTATAACGAGTTGTTTGTCCTATGAAATTTTGCTTTTGAGCGTGGGTTTGGTCTATAGGAAAGGTTTGATTTTTGAGATAAGCACAGATAGGTCCATACCACGGAGAGTCATGTCCATGTAAAAGGGAAATAATTTGGGTCTCAGGTAGGTCAAATGTTGGTTTCATCAATTCTTCCACCAAAAACTCATACTTTTCATTTTGATCAGGTAGCTAAAGTAAAGATTCCAAAGTAGCCATTTCATCGGCCACTCTATTCTTGTCTCTTGGAATTTGTACAAAAGTAATCAAAGAAAAGTACTACTTCCAGTTGTCCACCAAATTCTTGTAAGGAAACAATTTTTCATCCTTAGTATTATACTCATCATTAACTTGATTAATAACTAATTGAGAGTCCCCATAGACCTGTAATTCTATGACATTCCATTCCAAAGTTGTCTTGATTCCTATGACCAAAGCTTCATACTCTACTATGTCATTGGTGCAAGGGAAAAATAACTTGTAAGATTTAGGGATTGTGTAACCTTGTGGTGTAATCAAAAGAATGCATGCTCCACTGCCATTGTTGGTATATGATCCATCAAAGTATAAAGTCCATGTCTTAGCTTTGACATTCACAATTGTAGAATCTGGGAATTTGACTTGTATAGGATGTGTAGATTCTTGAGGATATTCATCCAATTAATCGGCTATAACTTGACGTTTAATTGCTTTCCTATCAACATATTCAATGTCAAATTCACTAAGTACCATGACCCACTTCGTAATCGTTCTAGTTAAAGCTGTTTTGCTAAGTAATTATTTTAAGGGATCAATTTTAGCTATGAGTTTCACCTTATGTAACAACATATATTTTCTTAACTTTTGAGAGGCAAATACCACTACTAGGCAAGCCCTTTCCATGAAGCTGTAATTTAACTCATATTTGATCAAGGTTCTACTCAAATAGTAGATAGCTCTTTCTTTTCCTTCATCGTTCTCTTGTGCCAATAAGACTCCTAAAGATTTTTCTGTTGCTAAAATGTAGAGTAATAAAGGTTTACCTTGAATTGGTGACATTAAGATAGGAGGATTCATCAAGTATGTTTTCAACAATAAAAAGGCTTTGTCACACTCCTCATCCCATGTGAAGATGGTGTCTTTATGTAGTAATCTGGTGAAAGAATGACATTTTTCTTCCAATTGAGAAATGAACCTTCTTATAGATTGAAGTCTTCCTTGAAGTGACCTCATTTGACTAATATTCTTTGGAATGTCCATGTCCATTATTGATTATACCTTTTTAGGATCTACTTCAATGCCTTTTGCTGAAACAATGTATCCTAGGAGTTTTCCAGATTGTACCCCAAAAGCACATTTCTTTGGGTTAAGTCTCACCTTGAATTTTTCTAACCTTGTAAAAATCTTGTCAAGTATGGATAGATGATCTTTTCTTTTATGTGACTTAGCTAAAATGTCATCCACATAATCTTCCATAAAGGTGTGCATCATATCATGGAAAACGGTAGTCATGGATCTTTGGTAAGTGGCTCTGGCATTTTTAAGACCGAAGGGAATTATATTCCAACAAAAGGTACCCCATGGGCATGTAAAAGTTGTCTTCTCTTGATCCTCAGGTGCTATGAAAATTTGATTATACCCACTGAATCCATCCATAAGTGAAAGCATAGAATGACCTGTCATGAGGTCCATAAGTCATCTTTTGGACAAGCAAGGTTTAAATCTCTGAAATCTGTGTAAACTCTTATTGTTTTATCATGTTTGGTAATAGGTAAAATATTGGAGATCCATTCGGCATATGCTATTACCCTTATAAATCCTACTTTGATAAATTTCTCTAATTCATCCTTGACTAATATGGCTATGTGCGGATGCATTTTTCTCAACTTCTGCTTTACGGGCTTAACCCTTGGTTTCACATTTAAGTGATGCATAATGAAAGTTGGATCTAATCCAGGAATTTCAGCATATGACCATGAAAATTTGATTTGTTTCACTTGAAAGAATGCAATGAACTCTTCTCTTTCTAAAGAACTCAAAGGTGCTAATAGGTGAATGAATTCAGGATCCTTTTCTGTTCCAATGTTGACCTTTTCTATGGGTTCAATAAGTATAGGTGATCTTTCATCTTTGTGAGCTGGCAAGGTGTCCAACCTTTCTCCCTTAGGTGCCGCAGTTGAGTTTTCACCTTTGGAAACATCCTTTATTTTTACTTTTTTTGGGTCTAGCACTGCCACATGGTGGTATTCACCACTAGACCTCATTTTTTTGTATATTTTCTCTTCATTTTTTGGATTAAAAGGTTGAACAACTGCCCCTATCATCATGTCTGGAGTGAGTTCATTGGTGGAAGAATTGTGTTCGACCGCATTGAGGTATAAAGCCATTGAATTGTCATTTGGGAAGTAGAGTAAGTCATTTGACTCAGATAGCTCCCAATCGATAAGTTTAGGATGCATTAAGGACAAAGAATCATTGAATGGGTTTTCATTTGAAGGAGTTAAGGACATGACTTCATTAGATGGTTCGTACATTGTATCATCAAGGTCTATGGCATGTGCCTCTTCTAGATGGTCCATGGAAGAAGGATTGAAATTCTCTCCATCAGAGTCCTCTAAGATTTCTATGGGAAAGAAAGCATGTGGATTAAACACTAGGGTAGAATCTCCCACCCATGAAGGTACCCAAGGTTCACCTACCCAGTGAGTAAAAAGAGGTACTTGTCCTATGTTGACTTGTTGAGGTTCTCTTGTTGTTTGAGTTGAATTCGAACCTTGAGCCATATGTTCTCAATTCTCAACTTTAGGAGGAATTGCATAAGTGTGAATGGTATCAACCTGTATGTCATGACAAGATTCTTTGGACAAATAATCCCACACATAGTCTCTAGAATCATCTTCACTTTTAGAACCTATCATATGGATATGTGCACGAAAATCATGCATGGGACTTGAACTTTCTCCTTTATGTTGAAAACCTATGTTAGCTTTCTCTTCTTTGGCTCTCCAAATGGGTTCAATAGGTTCTAAACACCATCTATGTCAAACTCCTAAGGGTCCTCTTCCCTTATACCCCATTTTCTTCATGATATCAAATCCTTTTCCATATTGATCAGTTTGGATATTGATATGTTGCACCCTTTCATTGGGATTAGCTGAATTA
>MU223461.1:2644037-2671647 GCA_018584345.1 Thuja plicata | reverse complement strand
ACCTAAATTTCCAAATTGAACTCTTGGATCCTGCTAATCCATCTGCACCTCTTCCCAGTAACTTCAGATTGAGATAATATGTCTTTCACTGTGGCATGTGGCACATAAGCAATTATTTTTGCACAAATAAGATAAGATCTAAAAACCTTGATTGCCTTGACCAATGCATATTCTTGTTTCTCCATTATCTCATAGTTAAGTTCCGCTTCTTGCAGAGACTTACTAAAAAATGCTATGGGGTGTTCAAAGCCTTCATCATCTTTTTGCAAAAGTACTACAACAATTGTATGAAATGAAGCAAAAGAAAACATGGAGAAAAGCTTCTCATAATCTGGAGATCTTAATACAGGAGCCTGTTCAATTACCAATTTTATCTCATTAAATGCTTATTGAGCATCCTTATCCCATTCAAACTTTGCATTTTTCTTCAACAATTTAACAATGGGTTTTACTATTTCAGCAAAGTTTACAATAAATCTCCTCACAAAATTTACTTTTCCAAGGAAAGACTGAAATCCTTTAATATTTTTTGGTGGCAACACCTTTTTAATGGCTTCCACTCTTTCAGGATCAATCTTGACACCTTCTTTGGACACTATGTGTCCCAATAATTTACCTTCAGTCACAGCAAAGTGACACTTCTTTGGATTTAAATAAATCCCATACTCCAAGGGTTTGGTAAAGATCTTTTCTAAATGTTTACAATGATCATCAACCTTTTGGGAATATGCAGTCAAGTCATCTTGATACACTACCATAATAATATTTATAAATTCCTTGAAAGCCACATCCATGGCTCTCTGGAAAGTAGCCCCTACATTCATCAGGCCAAATAGCATTCTTACATAAACATACGTACCCCATGGGGTAGTGAAATCAATCTTGAATTATTTAGATTCTTGAACCAGCACCTGGTTTTAACCAGAAAAATCATCCATCATAGATAAAAGATCACAACCAGTTACTCTTTGCAACATGGCCTCCATGTTTGGCAAGGAATAATTATCTTTCAATGAGGCCATGTTAAGATTCCTAAAATCAACACAACCTAATATCTCCATTTTTGTTTCTGAAAGGGAACAAATTAGACACCCAAGAAGAATGCCTAATTGGTTTTATGATTCTAGCCTCTCTGAGTTTTGTCAATTCTTGCTGCATTTTGGGGGCCAACAAAGGGTTATTTGGCCTTTGATTTTGTCTGAAAGGCTTAACATCATCTTTTAATGGAATTTCATGTTGAAACAAATCTTCCCTGTAAGCCTTAAGGTCTTCATAAGACCAAGCAAAAATATGCTTGAATCTTTTCAACAGGCTAATCAAATTAGTCCTCACATGAGGAGCCAATTTCTTTCCAATGTACACAATCCTAGGACTACATTCTGATCCCAAATTTATCTCGTCAAAGTCATCCAACTTGGCAGTAGATTTGTGACACATATGACTGTCATTATCAGTAAAAAATCCTTCTAATTGAGTCAGTCCCTTAGGGATTTCATTTGTCTACAACTGCAAAATTTCATTACCAAAAATAGTTTCCTTCCCTTCAATAATCTCTATCAAATTATTACAATCAATGACTTGACCATCATAATTATCTACACATTGAATGAAGTTGAGAATATCCTCATCACTCTCAAAAAATTTCCAATTATATATATTATCAGGGATTGCAAGCCTAGTTTTAGTTTCCACAATAGATATCCCTGCTAGCGTTAGATCATCATTTTTCAAAGCTACATTAGCCAAAAAATCTGCCATGATATTCTTAGATCTCTCTATCCATTCAATGGAAAATGCATCAAAAAACTCAATGCTATCCCATACAACATGCTTATATTGTTTCAGCCTATCATTCTTAGCAGCATATCTTGCTCTCATTTGGGAAATAGCTAGCTCTGAATCACCAAAAACTCTCAATAACTTAATGCCATGCTTGATTGCCATTTCTAATCCCAACAATAATGCCTCATACTCAGCTGTATTATTTGTACATTGAAAAGACAACATGAATGAGTATTTGAAATTAATACCTGATGGAGAGACAAGCAAAACACCAGCCCCTGATCCCTCTCTAGAGAATGCTCCATCAAAATACATCTGCCATAGCCCTTGCTGCTAAAATTCCAATTCTTCTATGATGGGATCTATATTTTTCAACTATGGCTGAATCTTTTCCACTTTGAAATTATTTATATCTACATCCACAAAGAAATTCAACATACTTGGTTGAACCTTCTCAACATAAATAGGAGATCTAGGCTCCCTTAACAATTTTGCTTCTTTTCCATTAACAAAAATGGTAGAAAAAGATAAATCCAATTGTACATGTCCTCCAATGGCTGCAGCACATTATCTTGATAAGAGCATGCCATAATGGAGTGGTGAATCTACAACCACAACATCTATTTTAAAAGTGACCTCAGGGTAAGCAACAAGTTTTATCTCTAACCCTTGCAAGGTTCCTACTACAGGTACTTCCCTATTGTCCATGACATAACATTTACCACAAGTAGTATCCACATCTAAACCCAATTGTTTCATAACAGTGTAGGTCATCACATTAGCAGTAGCTCCTAAATCCATCATACAATTTTTTAGCAACATATTGTTTGTGAGCAATGTAACATAAAAAGGGTCAATCTGATCTGGCTCTTGAATAACTATATTTCCCAAACAGATTGGGATCCTATCATTTTCTTCATGCTCACCTTTTAGTTCATCATTCAAAACAATACTGTCATGCATACCATGTAAGTCATAAAATAATGAAAAAGTTGCCTCTCGGTGTTCCTTAATTTTAAATATCTCAAGCAAAGGAACAAAGACTTTCATCTGAGATAAGACATGCTTCATATTAAAATTTGGGAAACTCATGTCACTGTCAGAAGATGTTTTACCTTTACCTTCTTTTAATTGTCTTGTTCTTTGGTCATGAGTAGGAGTAACTTTGTTCTCTTTAACCAAGGTATCTTTCACTTCATCTTGTGTAATTTCCTCATTTATGACTTCTATAATGACAGGTGAATCAGGTTGTTTCCCATTTTGATCAACTTTTCTATTCCTATGCTGGTATGAACTTCTTGCTTGTGTCACAGCAGTAATAGTTAAAATTCTTATCTCTTCATCATTAGGCATCCCAAGTTGCAAATGTTCTAACTTAGTACTTGTATTGTTTATTGTGATTGGAATATCTTCTTCTAACTCTTCTTCTGAACTACCATTGTCATCTTCAATAGTAAGTGCACACATATTTACAATAGGTTTCTTCTCACCCTGACTTTCTTGTGTTCCAACATTTTCACGTTGATCCACCCAGCCCTAAGCTACTACAATTTTATATGAGAAATGAGGCATATTACAGGCCATGCACCAAGGAGTATTTTCCACATTATGGGCACTATTTTTTTTAATGGATCAGGGATCTCATTGTTCTTGGGATCATTATGCTCTTTTGACACAGGCTTCCCATCCTTCTACTGAGTTTTATAAGGGAAATCTTGAAGTCTATAAGGTTTATCCTGTCTTTGGTACTGTGGCCTATTATTCTAAAATCCCTTTTCAATCTTGTCTACCTTGGTAGCAAGATCTTTTACCACAGTTACCAGTGCATCTATCTTATCTTCTTCCTTGGGGTTTTTATTTGACTATGTTTTTGACTCTTTCCAGAGTCTACTATCATCCCGTTTACCAAGCTTTCCAGAAGCCCTTCTATTTCTTTCTATGTTTATAGCCAACTTATATGCTTCTCTCATGGTTTGAGGGTCTTTATCCCTAAGTAGATAAGCCATTTTTCCATATAAAGCATTACAGTAAGTAGTAACACATACATTTTCATCCAATCTCAATACTTGAAACAATTGATACATAGCCTTTTGAAATCTTACATTAAATTTAGCAATGCCTTCATTAGTGAACTTTTTCAAGCTGTTGAATTCATTCAACATAAAACTAGAATTTATCTTGTCACCATATTGCTCTTTGAAACTTTTGACAAATTCATCCCAAGAATAGGTACTATGATCAGGAAAACTATGGTACCAATCTCTTGCATCCTTAGTTAAGGATTATACAAATAATTTCATTACAACATCCTCATCTCCAATCTCATAATCATTCATTATATCCGAGAATACTTTTAGATGTTCTTCACCAGTTATGGCATTATTCCCACTAAACTTGGGAATCATATCTCTGACCTCATTAGGAATAAGGTTTGGTTGGCTAGGGATACCATCAAAGAACAACTATCTATATCTCTCTAGATGAAAATGTCTTCTTTGAAAATTAGAGCCCATATTTTGGCCAACATTTTGAGCAGTATTGTCAATGTTCTAACCAATGCCCACATTGTGGAGGCCAATATTTCTATTAGGTCTGCTTGCTCCTGACTGTGATGTGGCCCCTTGAGCTACACTATATGTCTGGGTATTTGTATTGGCATTATTGGTCTGAATATTAGAGTTAAATATGGGGATGGCCTGACTAGTAGCATTATTGGTTATATTGGGATTATTCATGGAACTCAAGAAGGCAATCCTTTTCTTCATCTCTGTAGCAACTTCTAGTTCAGCTCTTTCCAACAACTTTGCAATATCATCTTTGGCTTTTCTCACCCTTTCTAATTCCAAATCAAGTGAGAATGTGTTCTGAGATATAGCCTCTTCAACTTTAGGTTGAGAAAAGTTAATGCTAGTGATCTTTTGTTTTCCTTTATCATCCTTTGTTTGCCTAGTATTAGTTGCCGATACATTTGTGTAACTATCTGATGCTTAGGATATTTTTGACTTTCATAGTCAATGACTTGCCTCACTATAGGGCCTGTATCTCTAGATTCACCCTTCTTAAGCATGTGTTCTCTTTTGTGGCATTCTTTTCTTAGGGTATCCACATCTCCAAAAAGTTCTTTATTCAAACCATGAAATCCTTCATTTGCACCCTGAGCTACCAATTTTAATTGAGCAACCCATTTCTTCAATTTTTCCCTCTCATTGATAGCATTTATAACCTTTTCCTCTCTAGCCTTATCATTATTTTGCTTCATGAGTAATATTTCATCTAATTCCCTTTTCAAAAGGTCATTATCCCTAAGGACTCCCTCAATATCAGAACTAGAAGAATCATATATATTCATCTAATTTTCTCCCTTTTGTTCTTCAACCCATTCATAGGGGATACCCTTGAAAAAGGAGGATGTTTCCCCCTTTTCTTGATATACATTTTTCGGTCTAGGGTTAAATATATCCTCAAAATAACCAGTTGTGTCAGACTCAGGATTTAAAGGTTTATTAATTTCTTTCTCAGGAATAGTATCTAATGACTGGCTAGGGCCTACTGACCTAGGCTTCCAGGAAGTGTTATTAGAGGACTCCCCTTTTCTAGAGTGATTTCTTCTAGAATTTTTAGAAATATCACTCTCTGATGTTTCCTGAGAGTGACTCTTTGTGTTTTCTTTTGTGTTCCTCATTATGTCCAAAATGAAATCTCACACACTTGATCTGCTAGTATTCCCCTTGGAAACACTATAACCAATAAATCAGAGTCACCACCCAAAAATTTGGGAATAAAATTAAGAAAATTCACTTTGACAATGATATTTGAGGATATAACTCGATAAAATGCAATACACAACTTGTGATTTCAAAAACTGGACTTCAAGGAATCTATATTATGTAATGTTGTTGTCAGACTAACCTTTCACTCATTCCTTGATAAAATTCCCCAGTAGAGTCGCCATTTTCTATTAATTCCTTTTCTTGGTGATATGAAAATACTCTCAGAGAGCTTTCTCTATTTATCCCAGACACTGATCATGCAAGATATAGAAATGACAGAGACAAGGTTTTAAACCTCCTACACTTCAAGCTCCATTAACTCGGGAAGGATTACCCCTCTAACTCAGAATAATAAAATCACTAAATTATCCCAATGGAGTGTGAATGGAATTATAGGAATTAATCACTATAATATTTACTAAAACAAATCAACAAATAAAGGTAAAGATCAATTTTGATAATGATAGTCACCTATTTTGGATGGAAACAGACTAGTGCTTAACCCTAGGGCATGGAGTCACTTATGAACAATTTCAATCAATTTGATCATGAAATTAAAATAATTATAGCTTTTGACATAAAAATAGATATAACTTATATATCTATCCTAACACACATAACAATTACTTCATCAAATTCATTATATACCCTGAATCTTACTGAGATATTTTAAGGCAATTTTAGTCTTTCCTTGAAAGAACTCTAAAACTATTTCATAATCTACCTGACAGACATATAAATTGAACATTCCTTGAATATTTAATTTAAATAAAATTCAAAACATTACAATCAAGACACAATACTCATTATATTCTTCAGAAACTACCACTGGATTTCATTTTCATTCATAATCAAGATTGCTTGCTACATTCAACAGTAATTCAAAAACCCCATTTTATTGGTCTTAAACAAGAGTTTATGCAATTATATCTGCATTCTCAAAAATGAAATAGCTATCTCCTTTCCCATTAGTATTGGAATCATTTTATAATTAAGGATGCAAAAAGCTACTGACTTACTGGAAAAGATTTACAAAATCTTCTGTAACAACTTTGCAATAGACAAGAAACAAAAACTTGTAACAAAACACGGGTGGCAATCGTTGGCAAAGTTTGAATAAGGTTCGTTGTTACTGTTGACAATATCCTCCTTATCCTTTTAGTTTTTCCTCCCACCTATTCACCTCTTTGACGGTGGGCCAATCAAAGGTTTTTTCTTTCTCCAATTTTGCAATAGCTTCTACACACCTGGCATCAATGGCAGTTCTGGCTTCAGAAACGAACTTGGCCATATCTCTCTCAATCTGGAAAAGGCTATCAATTAATTCATTGCAATATTTATCATTTGTATCCTTTTCCAAGTGTTTCTTTATATCTTCATTCTTGAGTATACCATCAAATCCAACTATCCAATCTGATTATGTTTTTAAGACACCTACTTCATCATGAATTTTTGGGATCAAGGATGGGCATTGATCACCAAATAGCTGCAACTTGTTGTCTATCAAATCAGATTTGCCATTGAAAAAGGAAAAAGTGTCATTCAGCTCACTAATCATCTCTATGGTATCTATTATTTTATCTGGGAAGTCATCACTATATAACATATCAATTTTTAGCTTATCCATTAGCCTTTCCCTTCCTGACCACACTTTGAAATTGGGTTCTAAGAAAATCATAGCTTCTGTAGCTGTCTTTGAACCTTCTTGTAATAACCCATATAGTGTATACACTATGTCAGTTTTCTATTTTAGAACATCAATTCTGTGGTGCAATATGGGCAATATAACAGACATAGCATTTATGCTCTGTTCCTGTGATAATTCTTTGGATTGGCCTTCTGCCAATGCCGAATCCTCCTTTACTCTGATAGCAACATCTGTCACAACTTTTGCTACTTCCTCATGGATTGGAGTCTTTTCTCTCTTACACTCTATTAATTCTTCTTTCAATCTAGCAATATCTTCTTCTAATGTGTGGTTCTGGACCACCATCTCTTCATGTTTCTTTGCTAGGGCCATCATTTGGCCAAAACTCATATCATACCTCTTGGACAGGTCATCAACCTTTGCCAAGTTCATAAATGACACTTGTGTCATTAACTATTCTATCTCAGTATCTGAAGTATTCTATAAATTTCATATCATCTTGTCTGCTCTTTTTTCTTCTCTGATAGTCATGACTATGGGCTTTGGTGTGGTAGGAGCTAATGACCATATTTCCAGGGTCTTGGATTTAGGATCAAATCCTGATCCTTTCAATACTTCATCCATTTCAAACTCTATTTTTAATAGAGGATCCTCTTGCCTCCTTATCTGAACAATGATGAATGCGGATTGTAGATCCCAACTAGGCATCATCATTACACCACTATTCTGTACAAGCAACCTAGCTTGTTCCATAGTGATTTGTTCACTCTTAGGATCATAGTCTTGGAGTGTTTTTACAATTTCTTCATTCTTATCTGCATTTTCCTCATTTGCAGTCAACCCTTGCCTCAAGTCCTTTTGTTATAACTTAATCAAGAGAGTCTTGAACTCTTCAAAATTTATGAATTCATCATCCTTCATGAATTTTTTAGCCATCATGACCCTCTCATCATCTTTTTCAAATAGCACCTTTTGATTATCTCCTTGGCCCTCAGCTTGAGGCTCTTTCTGCAATTGTCTTTTCAATTTCCTGAAATACTTACCATGTTTAGTGATCATGGCCTTGGCCATGCTTTTCCTATCCTGCACCATATTTTTCTCTTTCTTTTGTTTCTTCCTTGGTGGCTCTCTAGTTGAAGTAGCTTCTTAACCGACCTCTTCCTCTTCCTGACGATCTTTTTTTTGTTGTTCCTTTTCCTGTTGTTCCTGGTGTTCTTGGTCATGTAATGCAATTGGAATTGGGGACCCTTTAGATTGTGCATCTTCAACACTAAATTGTGGCACCTCTACCATCAGAGTATCATAGGACTTGAGCATCTCCTCTATCCTCTAGAAGTATGGGAGATTAGGGAAAAAACCAGAGAAAGAGTTATCTGCCTCTTTCCATTCAGATTCTGTCCTTAGGAGGTCATTCCACTTCCTTCTCCTGTCCTAGAATTATTGCTTATTTAAATTTTTCCTTACAACATCCTCATCATCCAATGGCTCATGATCTCTAATCTTCTGCCAAGGATTCATTCTCTTCAAAGCTATTTCTACAAACTGTTCTGGGTCACAAAATCTGGGAACTGTTGTGGAGATTCTATACTACTTTAAGAAGTCATTTATCAAATCAAAAAGTCTTTTCCCAATGGAAAAATCAAAACCTACCCACAACCTAGGGATAAAAGTTCCCTTCTTATGTCCCTCCAAGAATTCCTTATCAACCTAAGTGATTGGCAAATAAACTCTAGAAATGCAACCCTAAGAGGAACAAACTTGGGGAGGATGTGAGGTGGTTGTGTACAACCATACACCCTGATAATAGTAATGTAGTCAAAAAATAAGAAATCAGCCTAATTATGAGAGATAGGCCAGTTTGGAACATACTCCCAAGGTCTCAAAACCTTCCTAATTTCAAAAGGAAGCCTGTGCCTATCTATTCCTAACAAATTAAAAATTGGATCCACAATCCAGTTGCAGAAGCATACAAATGATGAGTTGTTGGATGAACTATCCCATACCTAAGTCCACCTTTGGATTGGTGTGTCAACACCATACTGTGAAACAAACAATTCAATCTCTTTATCCATTGATGCTCTATTATAATACAAGATCATATACATCAAATCAGAGTAATGCTTGAAGGTAGGCACTAGGGCATCTGACTGTATCTCCACCAAAGCATTATGAATAGCATCAACTATGTACCCCACATATTCATAATCAGTATTAACATCAAGGTCTTGAATATTCATAGCCATCATAAGTACATCTTAAGGCACCGTGGAATCTCCATCAAAACCTAGAACTCTACTCAAACTATACACCGTGCACTTTATATAGTAATAAAACAGGGATAAATCAAAAGGTGGCTTGAGATTGTCTGGGATTTTTACCAGGTGCCTATCTACTCTAGGCATGAATTTTGGCATTTCATACTTCTTAATCAAATTCTCTCTCTTGACATAATCAGCCTGAATTTTCTTCAAATCAATATCTATGCATAACACACCAGTGATTCTGAATACTTCTGCCACTGACCTCCTATCTATGGAAACTAGGGTCTCTTTATTTTTCTTCCTAATTACCCTAGCTACTAGGCTATAGTTTTTAGCTAGTTCCCTAATAAGACCTATGTCAACATAGACATTAGGTAAAAATAATTTTGCCATATTCAAATCCCATGGATTGCAAATTGGGACTGCTTTAATCCTATTATTCCATAAATAATGGAATAGGGCATTACCAGTGTAATTTGGGGTGACTGGGTTTCTGCATTGGAACCATTTATCTTTCCATTCATCCCAATTCACACTGTTTGCGTTTAAAGTCCCAGGCAGAAACTCAGCAAATTCTTTGACATACTTCTTTGGTGTAACCTCCTTCTTCTTCTCAGACCCTTGCGAGGTAGTGGGAGCAATAGCTTGACTCATATTTCTTCTTCAAATTACTATCTCAGACAAACTGGCTCTGTTGCTCTCACAGAAAATCTCAGAATGCAGAAAAAGAGAATTATACAGAATCAAGTGTAATTATTCATTCTTATAACCATTAAATCTTGTGTCTTGTCCACTTGAATGCCAAATTCTCACACTTGCAGTGTCATGCAATCATCTCTCTGTCACTAATGCTGCCATTAATTTGCACTATTTGATCCTTGCTAGAAAAGAGTGTATAATTTTCTCCCTTTTTTACACTTGTCAGCCTGAAACTAGCCACTTGTCAATCTATCGGCAACCCACTGTACTTTACTCATACTTAGAATAGTCCTTGCAAGTGAGCGATGTGACCTTTCACTTTAGCTAGTCGTGCACTCGCCATCTATTTTTATCTTGGTTTACATCTTCTGTGGGTGAGCGATGACCTAATTTTCACTTCATCATTTGGCAATTGCATACTCGCTACCTCTCTACCCTTTTATTTTATGTCTATGTGAGTGTGTGATATCACTTTTCCTTCTCCCATCATAGACTCATTGCTCAACATTTAGCTTTTTCTGAATCCTCGCGAGTCAGCGAGTACACATTTGTTTCTTAATCATTCCATAGTCGCACACCCGTTGGCTTCTAAATCATTGCCTTTGCATCTGAGCCAGTGAGCAATTTTCATTTTTATCATGTACTTTATCTGGTCACTCAATCACACTGCAAAACACTTCTACTTATAATATTAGCAAGTGAGCAATGACCCTTGTTCTTCATTCATTCACAAACTCGTTGCTGAAAATTATTTATGACTTAATCCTTTGCGGCTAAGCGAGTGTTTTTATCAAAATCTTAAAACTCTCTTATCGTACACTCACTGACCCCTTTTTCTTTACTTCAATATGTGAGTGGCTAAGCAACAACTTCTTTTTTTCTCCATTGTGCACTCATGTGCTTGAAAACTTAACTATCTCATCGATTATGAGTGTGCAGTTTCCAACATACTTTCTTCAATCACATACTCGCTAACCACTTTCCTTTTGTCTTTATTCATGGGTGAGTGAGCAATAGCCTTTTTCTTTTCCTTATCACATACTCATGAGCTCATTTCTTTAAACTTCAAATAATCAATAGGTGAGAGATAACATAAATGGTCTCATAGTCACGTACCCACACACCTTTTAAAACATTGAGAACATCTTGGCGACTGAGCGATGAACTTTCAACTGATAACTTCTGCACAATGAATTTCTTACTCGCACTGCAAAACATATGAGTTAAAACTTGAACAAGTGAGCGACCTCTATAACTTGACTTCCCCACACAATCATTGACTTAATAGACATACATGAAAACCTAACGTGGGTGTGTGACTAAACCCTTTTTAACAACATTTTCTTAGTCGCAGAGCATAAAGTTAACAAAATAACATTAAAGAGACTATGTAACACATAAGAATTTAAGTCATCGCAGACTCGCTAGACCTTCTTTTAAAAGATTTAATCCCTTGTGAGTGAGCGATAAACAAAACCACTTCCAACTCACTTAGTCGCAAGCCAACTACCCGACTTCAAAAATACATCACGATTGCGCGATTTACATTCTTTAGCAACCAAACCGCTCACTTGCACCGCTAACATAACTTGACATAATTCTAGTGTGACTACGTGACTTATACTAAAGTGACTCACCACTCACTCACACAACTTGAAAACATGTTAAAATCCCCATGCTACTGAGTGACAAACACTTGAGAACAGAGCATTTTGATGATTTTGACCACTTAAGCACAGTAAGACATGGGATTTGAACTAGAAAATGTAGGAAAACAGCCAATGCTAGGAAATTGAAAATTTTCTTGGTATAGTGCTAACATGTCCAACACAGTAAAGATTCATCAATCAAAAAATTGGAATACAATCAATATGGTGTTCCGTGTCTATGCATCGAGAGGATAATATGTTCATGTTTGCGATCCAACATAGCCTTGTAGTAACTTTGTTTATTGTAAAATGTCCTGTTTGGATATGTGATGTTTTGAAAAGACACCCATGTTTTGAATAGTGACATCATTTTGCATTGTATCAACAAACATTGTGTTCATGAGGCAAACCATCCTAGAGAAACCTAGCCACCGCAACCTACTATGCCAGCAAAGATGCCCCTAGTGCAAAATGACTTATTCCTAAGACGTAAATGCAGACAAATCCCAAGCGAGGATAAGATAGCCATTTAGGAAATGAAGTCAGCATTTGAGCACATGTAAAATTATAAAGGCTTAGTATCAGCAATGTTTTGATAGATGGAGTGTAGAACACAAGTGATGTCTGATTGCTTGGTTTTCACCACTTGGAAAGATCTTTTCTTTTCTTTTTGCTACCAAGATGCCTGTTTTACTAGGTGCTCATCAAGGCACTTTTCTCTCTTTCTATTTTTTTTTTCTATTTTTTCTTTTTTGAATGTTTTTGTAGTATCAAGGCACCTATTTACCAGGTTTTCACCAAGAATACCCTTTTGTAGGACCTTTTCCATTGTTTTTGGATTTCTTCGAGATCAATTTTATGAATGTTTTTGGTATATTTGTGAGACCTTTTTGTTGTATAGGCTCTTCTAACCAGACATCAAGCGTAGAACAGCTTCAAATGTAGAGTGTTGATAGGATCTGGAAGAATGTCTCCCTCAGGTGTAGCTAGTTGATAAGCTCTAGTCCCAAAAGTAGTAGTGATAACATACGGTCCCAACCAATTAGGTTCAAATTTTTATTTCTGCTCTCTGTTAAGCTGGTTCTTAGGATTCTCTTTGAGGAAGAGATCTCCCACTTAAAATTTGCATGGTTTGACCTTCTTGTTGTAGCCTTTGGAAATACATGCTTGGTACACTTTAAGGTGGTCGAACGCTTGTTGTTTGCGCTCATCTAGTAGGTCTAAAGAATTTACCCGATCAATGCGGTACTGCTCATTGGTAACAAGACCTTGTAAAGATATCTGCAAAGATGGGATTTCAACCTCAATAGGTAATACTACTTCAGTGCCATAGAATAAATAAAATGGTGTGGCTCCATTTGGTGTTCTTATGATTTTTCTATAGGCCCATAGTGCTGAATTTAGTTGTAGATGCCAGTCTCTGCCAGACTTGCTCATAGTTCAGTGTAGGATCTTGAGAATATTTGTGTTCGATGCCTCAGCCTGTCGATTACCTTGAGGGTAATAAATTGAGGAGGAATGTTGAGTGATATGAAACTATTCACATAGGTCATCAATGTCTTGATTTTTAAATTGCTCCCCATTGTCTGTTACAATTGAAGAGGGTATCCCATATCTACAAATAATGTAGTTCAAAATGAACATAGCCACCTATTTTCTAGTGGCTTTTATTAGCGGCACAGCCTCGACCCACTTTGTGAAATACTCAGTGGCTATAATGATGAACTTGTGTTCATTTGAAGATTTGGGATATATGTGTCCAACCAAGTCAAAGGCCCATTGCTGAAATGGCTAATATGTAATGAAAGGTATAAGTTCTCTGGCAGGAGTATGGATAAGATTTCCATGTGTCTGACATTTAAGACATGCTTTAGAAAAATGAATAGCATCTCTCTCCATGGTAGGCTAGTAATAGCCTATTCTGAGTAGTTTCTTTGCTAATGAAAAGTTGTTCGACTGTGATCCACATACACCTTCGTGGACTTCTTTTAATGTGAGATCAGACTCTTCAAGTTCTAAACACCTAAGAAGTGTACCGTCAAGACCTCATCAATATAGATTGTTAGTTATGAGGACATAAAGCAATGTTGTCTTAATCAGGGATCTTTTCTCATTTTTGGATAGATTGTTAGGGATGGTTTGGTCAAAAAGGTAAGAAATGATATTGGCATACCTAAATTGGTCTGGGGAATTCAAAGTGCAGATTACTTGGTATTTAGAAGTATTAAAGGAAGGATAGGATAGTTCTTCCACCAAGAAGTCATAGCAGAATAAATGTTCTTCTTTTTGTAACATGGATGCCAATGTAGCCATAGCATTTGCAACTTTTTTCTCTGATCTTGGTATTTGTTGGAAAGTGACAAAGACAAAATACTTCTTCAGGTCATCAACTAGTTGCTTCTAGGGCATCAATTTTTCATCTTTCATTTGATACTCCCCATTGAATTGATTGATAATTAGTTGGGAGTCGTCATACACGTGTAACTCTACAATTTTCCACTCCATAGCTAGTTTAAGACCGTTTACCAATGCTTCATATTCTAAAATATTGTTGGTGCATGGAAACATCAATTTGTAAGATTTGGGAATCTTGTAACCTTGAGGAGTTATGAAGAGGACCCCTGCTCCAGAGCCTTGTTGAGTGAATGAACCATCAAAGTACATCTTCCATGGATATTCAGTTAGATGCATGATTGTTTCATTAGGGAATTCAATTGTTAAAGGTTCATCATCATAGAGGGGTGAATCATCCAATTGATCTGCAAGAACCTGTCCTTTAATGGCTCTCCTTTCCACGTATTCAATGTCAAACTCAAATAGAATCAGGACCCATTTTTCCAAACGTCCTGTTAATGTTGTTCTACTCAAAAGGTACTTTAGAGGATCAATATTAGCAATGAGCTTCACTATATGAGAGAGCATGTAGTGCCTCAATTTTTGTGACACGAAGATGACTGCTAAGCATGCTTTTTCAATAATGCTATAATTGAGCTCATAGGTGACCAGTGTTCTACTAATGTAGTAGATAGCTCTTTCTTTCTTTGTGTCATCCTCTTGTGCTAGTAATAATCCTAGGGATGTAGCTATAGCTAAAATGTAGAGTAGTAGGGGCTTTCCATGAATAGGCACCATAAGAATGGGAGGAGTAGCGAGGTACCCTTTCAATTCTCTAAAGTTTTTTTCACAGTTTTCATCCCATTTAAAGGCAACACCTTTATGTAATATCTTGGTAAAGGGTTGTGCCCTATCCATGAGTTGGGACATGAATCTCCTGATAGACTGGAGTCTTCCTTGTAGTGTCCTCATTTGACTGATGTTGCATGGAGGAGCCATCTCTAGAATAGCTTTAACTTTAGCGGGGTCTACCTCAATTCCTTTTGCTGAAACAATGAATCCTAGGAGCTTCCCTGATTGAACCCCAAAGGCACACTTCTTATGGTTGAGCCTAAGTTGGAACTATTCCATTAGATCTAATATCTTTCTTAGGTCAGCAATTTGAGTACCTCTTTCTTTGGATTTAGCCAATGTGTCATCTACATAGTCCTCCATGTTCTTGTGCATCATGTCATGGAATATAGTTGTCATGGCTCTTTGATATGTTCCACCGGCATTCTTTAACCCAAATGGCATGATGTTCCAGAAAAATGTGCCCCATGCACATGTGAATGTGGTTTTCTCTTGATCCTCATGGGCAATTTTGATTTAACTATAGCCCGAGAATCCATCCATTAAAGAATACATCTGGTAGCCTGTTGTGAGGTCTATAATCATGTCAATGTTAGGTAGAGGGAAGTCATCTTTTGGACATGCTTTTTTTAGGTCTCTGAAGTCCATACAGATCCTAATAAATTTATCCTTTTTAGATATAGGGACCACATTGGAGATCCATCCTGCATAGGCAATGACTCTGATAAATCCTTCCTTTAGTAATTTCTCTAGCTCTCCTTTTACCAATAATGCAACATGAGGATGCATCTTTCTAAGTTTTTGTTTCATGGGCTTGATCCTGGGAGCTATAGATAAGTGATGCATGATTAGATTAGGATCTATCCCTAACATATTAGTATAATACCATACAAATTTAATCTTCTTCTCTTTCAGGAACTCTGTGAACTGCATCTTCTCCTCTTCTGATAAAGATTATGCAAGGTGGACTATTTGAGGATCTTCAATGGTGCCCAAGTTTACTGGCTGTGTTGGTTCAATTAAACTGAAGAACTTTCCTAAAAGTGTTTGGGGAGGATATCAAGAGTCTCATCCTTTGGCACCTCTGAGAGGTTTTCACCATTGGATATGTCTTTTTTCTTTACTATTTTGGGATTTGATACTGCCATAGAGTGGTTTTCACCATCAATCCACTTTTTTATTTTTATTTGTTAGTTTTTGACTGAGAAACCTGATATCCTACTATGACGTGTTCTCACTCCATACATTGGTGGAATAAGGGTAAGGTTCACAAGCATTAAGGTAAGAAGCTAGGGTGTGGTCATTGGGAAATTCAAGGATAGGAGTAGGATCTATTTTAGTCCAATCTATTAGGTCTGTAAGTACCAATGATAGGGAGTCAGATTTTGGGAAGGATAGCATTGTGCTAGCATTAAGACCATTAACCGACATGACATGATCTGTTAAGTTAATTTCTTCAATATTTAGATCAATAAGAGTGAGATCATCATTAAAAGGGTCATTGTTAGTTATATGCAGACTAAACTCTAGTGACTCATTAGTAGAAATCTCATCATCATCTCTCCGTAAGAGGAGGCTTCTTTCTTGTAGCCTATGAAATTATTCTAGACTTATGTATTCACCAGTTTCCTCATCGATGATCAGGGGAAGGAAATCCTCTTATACTTCAGGATTATCAGTGTCATTGGGAGTAGTGTTAGATTGTTTATGAGGAGCTGAAGGTGCCACAAACATGTGAATTGTATCTATCCCAATATCTTCAGTGGCAATAGATAGCTCTTCCCATTCATAGTCATGAGAGTCAGTGACCTCATCATCAAATCTGTTCAAGTATTCAACAATAGTTATTTGATGCACCCGGTTAGCTACATGTGGATCAAAGTTTGGTAGATCTATGATATGTGAAATTGTAACCAATTTCCCCCAGTTAGGATGTAAATCCTGTTGTCGGGGTGTCTCTTGAGTAATTGTTGCTATGGTGTCTCCTACCTCTTAAATGGGAGGTTGTGCTAGCAAAGGGGTGTGAAGATCTTGGGGTACCTCAAAGTTGGGTACATAGCATTCTCCTTGGTAGTTGGGATCCTGTGCACCAACATGTAACAATCTCTCATAGGACCACTACTCTAGTTCATCTATGTCATCACTCCCTTTATCTGTGTGTGGACTCTCTTTTGAAGTGGGTTTATCAGTTTTAGCATTAAAACCCAGTCCTATTTTATCTCTGGTATTCTAAAACTCCATGGGTATAGGTTCAATAAGCCCTCATCTTGTGTCATTTAGAGGCCCCTTTCCTTTGTATCCCATCTTATTGAGGAAATCATATCCCTTGCCATACTATTTTGGGGATATCATTACATGTTTGACTTCAGCCTCCACTGGTTCTCTTTTGTAAAGCCAGTCCAAGACTGCCTATTCTTCTGTGTTATCTGAAGAAGACGTGGATGCCTTTACCATGCCAGTTGATTTGTGTACTTCTGGCTCCTTGGATGTTGTAGGTGTGAATGTCGAGGAATGTTTTCCATAGAATCTTGGTGATACCAGAAGTTCTGTCAGTGAGGGAGTTAGGTCCATCTTATACTCTCCCATACCTATTTCTTCAAGTTTCAAGGTTTTACTAAAACCCTTCATAACCATGTCTTTGGTGGTTTCAGGAGCGACTGCATCCATAGCCTCTTTGTTGTGTGGGATCATGCTACCTGCTTTGATATTATTACAAGTGTAGTTAGCATCTGCAGGAATCATCACTTCCACCCCATTATGTGGGAATTTTATGCATTGGTGGTAAGTCGATGGTACAACTTGCATTTCATGAATCCATGGTCTCCCCAACAGGATATTGGAGGCTAATGGTAGATCCAGGACTTGACATATGATGTTCCTCTCAATCGGTCTGAATCTGATAGGTAGAACAATAAGACCTTTGGAGGATCTTTCTTCCTCATCATAAGCTTTGATGGTTATCTTGCTTCTAGAGTCAAATTTTTGTTCTAAGAGACCCAGTATCTTGATTAGATCTAGTGTACAAATATTCAATCCTAAGCCTCCATCTATCAACATGTGTCTAACATGGGATCTATGAATTAGGACTTTGATATGGAGAGGTTGATTATGTGGAAGTGTCAATGACTTATCATCCTCTTCAGAAAAGGAGAGGTAATGTGGCATGGAGATGTGATTGACCATCGCTTGGAATTTGTCTATATTAATATCCATTGGGACATTAGCAACATGTAGAGCTTGTTCTAGGATTTCCCTACGTACTATGGATATTTTGAGAAATTCAAAAATGGAAATTTTGGTAGAGGTTCGTTGCAATTGGTCTACCAAGTCATATTTTTCTCTAGGAATAGTAACCACATGTTTTGATGCTTGTTTAGGAATAGTTATAATAGGAACCTTGGATTTTGGTGTTGGTTTTGGAGGTCCTTTGATTGTGACCTATGCTTGGCTCTGTGTTACGACATTCAAGTGGAATGAGACACCTTTGATTGTGACCACATTGATGGATTCAGTATTAATGTCTAGCATATTGATCACATTATCATTTTTGGAGTAGGTGTAGTTTACCTCATTACTCTTCCCTTTAGATGTTTCTCCTTAATCATAATTAGGAAAAGGGTTTGTTGAATTTTGTATGATCCTCATTGGTAGTGTGTCTGTCTACTTTGATCTTACCTCCTTCAATGAGGTCTTGGATGACATGTTTAAGCTTGAGGCAATTATTAGTCTTGTATCCCTTATTTTTGTGGAAGACATAATAAGAATTATCATCCCACAACCTGGGTTTAACCATTGGTTCCCACAGTTTGGAATCTAGGATTGTGAAGACTTTGTTATCCAATAGTGTTTTTAGAACAGTCTTGAGGGGTTCTCCCAAAGGAGTGAATATTCTTTGAGGTTTTGACGTCCATGTCTGACCCTTGCTATTATCATTATTTTCTTTGGGTATGCGAGTTGTTACCTTAGCATCTTTTCTTGCTTGCATGCTATTGGTTAGGTTAAATACCTCAATTTTAGAATTAATGTTAGAGGCATCAACCACTCCATCATTAACAAAATTCTTGTTTTGCTTCCACCATTTAGGTTTGGAGGTGGAGTTTTTGGTCTTGTTTTTTTTTTGAAGGGTGATCTCTCCCTTTTTTACCATGACTTCCTCAATACGAAGGGCATTTTTAATCATTCATTCGAAGCTTGGAGAGTCCTACATTTGTAAAGCATAGTTCAATTCAGGCACTAGATTATTAATAAAGATCTCCATCTTCTCTATTTCAGGAATGGCCCTTGAATATCGTGCAAATATCTTCCTCCATCTTTGTAGGAAGTGTGTAAATGATTCACCAGTTCTCTGTTTGGTATTAGATAGATCCATCATAGTCACATCATGTTGGATGTTGTAGGATAATGTTGTATGAATCATTGGATCAACTCCTTGAATGTTTTGACCTTAGGATTCAGTTTTGAGAACCACTCCATGGCATTACCTCCTAGACTTTCTGGAAATAGTCGCATGAGGTATGTAGGTTTGTGCATGTATTCTATGCTAAGAGAAAAAAATTCCCTCACATGGTCATGTGGGTTAGTTTCTCCTATGTACTTTTCATACTTTCATCTTTCCACATTGGGAGGAAATGGGACCATAGTGATACTCTTGTCAAAAGGAAATGGACAAATGGCGTCCAAAGAGTATTTTGTTTTGGGTTTATCCTTCTCCTATTTGAGGTTTGTGAGCTTTGTTTGCACCAAATTGAGTTGTTTGGTGAGAATAGATATAGGATTTGGTACCTCATTTTCTTTGAGATTTTCTACATCATAATCTTTGGGTAATTTGACACCTGTGGATGCTAGATGGAGAAATTATTTTTCTTTATCATCATCAATTATCTGTTCCAATATCTTATGGAACCTCTTACTCTGTTTGAGTTTTTCATACTCATCTTTAGGGATCTCCCCTTCACTATCTGATTCAAACGGGTCATGTTCAAATTTGGGTCCTTCCTCCTCATCTGTATCTTCGGGTTTTTGGTGTTTTCCATTGTTATACTCCTCAAAAGCCTCACTCCATCTACGAGTGTCACTATCCATTTGAGGAGATCTAGATCAAGTAGGGAACTATGAGAATTTTCTCCTTGAAAGTGTGGTGTTTTAGGAGGCACTTTCGATCCTTTAGATGTGTACTTGTTGCATCTTTTATTAACCATGAAGTTGTTTCTCAACTTTGTTAACGTTTCCCAATAGTGTAAGTGAGAGTTTCAAACCGTTCAAGTGGGTGTGTCTAGGTAAAAGTAACTATTTGTTGTTGGTGGATGTAAATGATTCTAGCATCAAAGGGTTAGAATTATCTAATAGTGAGTTGGGAACCAAGTTGTTGGTAGAAAAAGGGTAGACCACACGTATTGAACTGATCGTGAAAGACTGACTAAGCATGCAAGGTAGACATTTGAAAGAGTTTTGAAATTTCAACAGGGAGACCAGAAAAGACAATATGAACCAGCTAAAGAGCCAAAAGGGTATCCTAATCAACTAAGACTTTCTAGGAAAGACTTCTACAAGTACCCTTTGGCCTAGATGAAAGCTCCTAGATGCGAGCCTCTGATGTTACCAGATGCGAGCCTAAATCCTAGATGCAACTGTGTGTTGAACAAATGCGAGCTAGCATACTGGATGTGATCTCAAATACCAGATGTGATACAGGGTATACAGGATGCAATTTTATGATGCCTCTGTTAGTTTTTTCCAGTTTTGAAATTTTTTTTTTGGGAGTTCGTGCAATTTGTCTAATCTATGATTGTGTTTAGAGACTTGCCAGTGAATGAAATATACATGTATCTGAAGGTTTGAATATTGTTGCTTGTTTGAAGGAGTTTACCTTTTTAGTAATTTTTCAAGTACATCAAACAGATTTGCATTGTTAAGAGGGTGAAACAAACACTCATCTTTTTCCTATTCTCTAGGTGGAGGACGAAAATATTTGCTTGTTGACTTAGGTAAACACTCAAATGCTAATCAGAATATAGCCATCACCAAGCACGCAATGGCTCTAGTCATGATGTTGTATTAGCTGATTCCAAATGCAAGTGAGGGCACAATATGACAAGTGTCTTGGGGAAATTGATTTTTTCCTTACATAAAGATTATCACCCTTTCGAGGGTGAATCAGGAATTCTTTTAGTTGAAGTTGTAGATTATTGGGCAATCCGTTCGAAACCGTCCCCCATAGAATTACACAAGGAAAAATTTAGGCGTATAGCCCTATGAGTACCTGGATACATGTAGTTTCCCAAGAAATATTCAAGTGGCTCCGCTCTACATATACCTAAGCATATTCAAAGAATGATGTCAAAATCCTATGAACAAAACCGGCTCTATCTTCCAAGGCTTTAGCCTATGAGAAAGCAATTATTTATATTGAGTTGGAAGGGTTGGCATGAAACCTGTTCTCACTTGAGTCATTCCCGGGATATTTTTTCCTCAATTGATAGGCCCTCTACTGTTAAATAAATGTACAAAGGATTGGCGGGCTTAGGATGTCTAGATTTATGATTCTTTAAAAGAAGAAGAGCATACTCTCCTAATCCATGTCATTTTCTCCCAAAATACACAAAACAATGTTCATTCCTTCAAGCTATGTTGAGCTTGATTTAATTTGTTCCTATTTAAGAAAAACAAGATGCTTGAAGGTAGATTTGCCTTGTTCAATAAACCACAATGTTTAGTGAGTTTGCTTGTTCAATTTCTGTATCCAAAAATGAATTAAACAATTGAGCTTGTTTTTTGATCCACAAGATTTAGTGAATTGTGTTGTTCATTTACTGATCTCAAAAGAATTATATGATTTATTTGTTTGTTCAGTTAACTCCAAATTCCATTCAACCCATAAACTAATGTGTGAGTTTCTGATTTTCCTTAAAAGGAAAAGAGCATAGTCCTCTAGTCAGTTTAGTGATAGATTGGAAAATGTATCTTAGTATTTAAAGAAAGTAAATAGAGGTCAAGATGGGGGTTGGAAACATGAAAAACTGAGTTAGTTTATTATGTAGCAACTCCCATGAAAATCTGTCAATGTCAACCTGCAAACAATCATTAAGCTATCCAAAAGACCAAAGAAATTAGACAAACAAACATTAGTGGTTAAGTAATGTAGTTCACTAAAATTTTCACCAGATGCGATCAGGCAAGATAGAAAATGACATAAAACCAAATGTGATCTTCTTTACCAGATGTGATTACATGCTCCCTAGATGCAATCCTAGACCAAAAATGATTCAGGAAATTCTGGATGCGAGCCTTATTTTCTGCGGTGTGAGGGCGTATCCCGGATGTGATCATTTATGACCAAAAATGACCCTATAACAGAATTATGAGCATGCAAATTAATGAAAAAGTGATATGAAATGAGGCCAAGTTGGAAATTGTGCCCTATGGTGGGCGCCAAAAATGTGTGTATATTTGTGCACCTATTATCTGCAATACAACACTTCAATAAGTCATTTTGTTAGTGAGAAACAAGGGTTAATGAGCATATAAAACCCTAACATTGACCTATTTCTTTCTAACTAGGATGAGTGTAGAAAATAACATAAAATCCCTCAGATTATGCTAAATACCAGTGACACAAACAACCTAGCATGAAAGATTTAGTTTAAAAACAACTATTTAACTATTTAAGCATGCATATTAGTCTAAAATGAGCATTATAACCATGAATAAAGTGACTAATGGAGTGTGCATGAAGCTATGAAGGAATGGGTAGCATAACAATGCTTTGAGATTCCTTCAAAATCTTGGCATAACAACACTACTATTCAAAATTTGAGGCTTATTATGAGCTCTAAATCCCTTCAATTTATAGAGGAATGGGAGAGAGAGAGGGGAGAAAAGGTTCATTAATGGAGCCCCTAAGGTCATTAATGAGGTGTAAGAAAAATTAATTCCTTGGGCATTAATGAGGGATGGGAAAGAGAGAATATCCATTAAGGTTCATTAATGAAATTCATTTAAGAGGCATGGGAGGGTGTAAGACTCAACTTGGCAAGTTGGTCCTTAGAGAAGTCATGATTGAGAAAGTTGACTTTCTCAAGTGGGTTGAGTTGTTAATCATTCCTTAATGGAATGTGACAACATTAGGAGGTGGGTTAGGGTAGAATTTAGAATTAGGATTAGATTAGCAAGGGTGAAATAGGTTGATATGGGTTAGAACCCAGGGTAGAAGTGGTTGAGATAGGTTAGGTTCGGGTTTAGGGGAATATAAATGAAATGAATTAAACTTATTTAATTCATTCAAAAATAGGAATTAATTATTTAAACAACTTAATTACTTTTTAATAATTAAGGGGACTATACCCATTTTAATTTAATTAAATAGGCTAGGGGAATGGGTTATTTTGCAAGTGGATAATTGATTTAGGGATTTATTTAATTCCTTTATAATTAAATACTATAGCCATGTTTGAACTTGATTTTTTTAATTGGTTTAAATTGATTTGAATTGTATGGCCAAAGTAGTTAATATAATTTAATGATAAAAATCACCTAGGATATTAAATTTGATTTTAAAAATAAATTATGCCAAAGTAACATTGTCATGACATAATTGGGGGTATGATCACACTTAGAGAAAATAGGGTCCATAGTCTGAACATACCAAATTTAGGTGGTTACACATAGAACATCCATTATGATCACACAACTCACCTTCTTCCTCTCCTTTTTCTTCATTTGAATTTATGTCTAGGGAAACAACACAAAAACTAGGATTATGTGGGGCTTGGAAAGATTCACACCAGTAAGCTGTTAGTAATAACTGAGAGGGGGGGTGAATCAGTGGCCTCAAAAATTTATCCTTCAAACATTAACCACTAATCAAATAAACCTCAGATTATTAAGTCCCTACAAGATGCATGCCATGAAATACTTATAATGATTAACTGTCTATTGATTTTTGTTGTCTGTCCTTATTCTCCTTGATTACCGATAAGCAATATAACTATTTACCGAAACTTAGTAACTAAGCAGAGTATAGCGATCAACCCAGTGTTAACTATGTCAGATACAAAACAATAAATAAATGAATCATACACACATAACACATGAATTTTTAATGTGGAAACCTTGTTAAGGGAAAAACCACTGGGACCGGTACCCCAAATTTTCACTCTTCTGAAGTGAGCCCTGTTAGGAACCAACCCTGTTAAAGGTTACAAACACACTCTTAAGTGTGACCTTGTTAGAGGATTTTATACATAGAAGTTGTCACTTAGTATCGGGCATCTATTTCTACCATCCTTGAATTAGCCTCCTTCTTAGACTATCAATAAGTATTGGGAAAATCCAATGCTACTTTCATGAATCAACCTTTTTGGCACTCCTTGGGATGTACCTCAATATATAGAAGACTATTAAGTCCTTCTCTATTAAGAGACTTGATGCTTCAATGGTTTAACTGAAACACTATGACCGATTTCTAATGCAAATTTGAATTGCAAATTTTTAGATCTATTTAAGTACATTACCTCTCTAATCAATGTATCAATTCAATTCTTTGTGCTCCACACTTTTTTCTTTATGATGTTGTACATCACTGTTCATCAGTGTCTGTAGAATCCTTTAGCTTGATTGATTAGGACTGTATGAAGTAATTCTTCATCAGTTTCTCTTCGGCATCCTCTTTCTATTCACTCCCCTTAATCCCCTTTTCATGTGATACAAAAATGAATTAAGCTTGTCTCTTTAGACATGATATTCATTGTTTCTTGATTCTTGATTCTTGGCATGAAAAACAATCTAGCCAATTTGATTTAAAGCATAACTCCTAATTTATCTCGTAGTTATCTTCTTTCCAACTATACAAATCTTCTTTAAATCAATTACTTAACTCTAGTCAAATAAAATAAAGAAAACAACCAGTTAATTCTATCTTTAGCTCTTGCCAGCTAGATATTTTGTCATTTTTTGAACTCTCTGTTCCGTCAGTCAACTCTTTAGTTAGTTGTTGGTGAGAAATGATAGTTCCATTGGTGTGACTCTAGTTAGCTTGGGATCTCCGTCCATCGGGCATCATTGGGTTTTTACTCACCGGGCAACTCTATTTTTAGCTTGTCGGGCATCCTGTGGTTTTGCTTTGTCGAGAAACACTGTCTTATGCTCGTCGGGTATCACTGTGACTTTTCTTCTTTTCCTTTATCGATGGTGTGCACTCTGTTAGTGTTATTTGTTACTTAGTGAATACTTAAATTTTATGCATTGCTAAAAGCATAACCTTTGTTCTATTGATTCTCTGAAGTCTTTGGCATTATGTACATGACCGTATAGATGATATCAAGTTGACATCAATGACAATACAAACCATTAACTTATTTAATGCCTTGAATTATCTTCAACTTAACATTATCAAACACTCAATCATTTACATGACATTAATCTCTCTCTTTGGCATTGTTGGAAAAATACTATATTACCACACTATACTATTTCTAATACAATATAAAATACAACAGTTGAGATTCATCAAACTACCAATCTTTTGTTTGATAATGATAAATGTTTGATCTCTGGTAAGCTCTATTTTATCTTAGATTTGATTCTTGCAACTCTTGTCTTCTGATGTGTTGAGTCCTCTTCTTGTGTCAATTTCTCTCCTTTGACTATTCTCTCTTTTATGATGTCTTTTTCTCTTTTCAGCAACTCTCCCTTTGTGTAATCATTTATACAACTTTCTCTCCTTTTGGATATAATCTCTCCCTGTTGGAGTATTATGATAGTGGATAATCTTTCTCCCTTTTTCAGAAGAATGTGATTATATGGATAGTATCTCTCCCTCTGACAACAATGCCAAACAAATATCTCATAGATATCTGACATTCATGTCAAACAATCTTTTCTCTCCATCCATAATATATTCCTTGAATTTTCCTTATCCATCAGCAACACAACAATATGCTCTAGTGCTCAGTTCTGATATATACCTGTCTATATATAGATGTATCTTTGAAGTTCATCTCTTTGCTTGCATCAACATGAATGATATTCTGATAATATGTAGGCTGATGCAGCCTTCAGTCATATTACTGACTGGTAGACAAGGGTTTGACCCCTAGTATCTTTCTCAAGTACTCAAATGTATCCTTGGGTATTGGCTTGGTGAAGATATCAGCTAATTGTTCTTTTGATTGTACATACTCAAGTATCACCTTTTTTTCTTGAACTTATTCTCTCAAATAATGATACTTGATGGAAATGTGTTTAGTCTTGGCATGCATGACTAGATTCTTGGAAATGTTTATTGCACTGGTGTTATCACAATAGATAATTACTAGTTCTGAGATCTTCATATGCATACCTTCCAGCAACTATTTGATCCATGCAATATTTGAGCAGTTTGCAGCAGCAGCAACATACTCTACTTCTGCAGTAGACTGAGAGATGCATCCTTACTTATTGCTAATCCATGTGACAAGTCTGTCACCCATAAAGAATGCTCCTCCAGTTGTGCTCTTCCAATCATCAAGATTTCCAGCCCAATCAGCGTTGGTAAACACCTTAAGTTCAAATTTTCCTTCTCTTCTATACCATAAGCAAAATTCCTCAGTGTTCTTTAGATATCTTAAAATTATTTTCACAATAGTCATATGTGATTCCATGGGGTTAGCAGAAAATCTAGCAACAATTCCTACTACATGTGCAATATCTGGTCTAGTGTGTACAACATACATGAGTTTTCCAATCATTGATCTGTACAAAGTCTAATTTACCTCTATTTTCTTATCCTCCTTTGTTAACTTACATCTAGTAGCCATCGGTATTCCAACTGGTTTGGAATCTTCCATCTTGAATATTTTTTGTACCTCTTTGATGTATTTGGACTGTGTAATGAAAATACCTTCACTTTGTTGAATGATCTGTAGACCAAGAAAGAACTTGATCTCTCCAAACATAGACATCTCAAACTCTTTTCTCATCTCATTATAAAATGATTTGCATAGAATATCATTGCCTCCAAATATGATGTCATCAACAAATATTTTAGCAATCAAAGTGTTAGCATCAGTATCTTCCTTCAAATAAAGATTACTATTTTCACTAGTCCTTACAAATCCAATACTTATAAGATAGGAATGAAGTCATTCATACCAGGCTCTAGGATCTTGTTTCAATCCATACAAGGCTTTATGAAGTCTACATACCATGTTTCTCTTGTCTGGATCAACAAACCCTTCTGGTTGCTCAATGTATACCTCTTCTTCAAGTATTTCATTTAGGAATGTTGACTTGACATCCATTTGATATACTTTCAATCCTTTTAATGCAACATAAGCAAGTAGTATTCTTACTCATTCTAGCCTAGCAACTGGTGCAAAGGTCTCTCCATAGTCTATACCTTCTTCTTGTGCATACCCCTTGCATACTAGTCTTACTTTGTTCCTTGTGACTTCTCTATTCTTGTTCAGCTTATTCCTAAATATCCATTTTGTACCAATGATATCCTTGTCATTTGGTCTTGGCACAAGTGACCATGTCTTGTTCTTCTCAATCTGTTCAATCTCATCATTCATAGCACTTATCCATTCCTCATTATCTAGTGCAGCATTGACAGATTTTGGCTCAAACTCACAAATTAAA
>MU223461.1:2532524-2589384 GCA_018584345.1 Thuja plicata | reverse complement strand
GATCATAGGGTTTGTTTAGCCAAATAGATATTTAGGAATTAAATATGATGTATGATTAATACAGATTTAGGATTTTCTGCATTTGACACTCAGGTCAAGTAGAGTCAGTGAAAACTCAGAATTGCCTCGTACAATAGGACTTTGATGATTTAGAAGAATGAAAAATGTAACAAAATTGGTTAAGGTTGCAAGATGCCAATTTTGGGTTGTTACAAATACTACAAGAGTAACTCAGATGGGCTGAACTCAACTGTAAACTAATTCAACTTTAAAAATACCAGAGATTTTCTGAAAGTTTCAACAAGATTTTGTAATCCCCAGGAGAGTCGCCAATTTGTTAGAGATTTTTCTTGTAGAATCAAAATAGATAAATAACTAACCAACTCTATGACTCCCAACCCCTAATTCTGAACAAGATAAATTCTAATTGACGAGGATAAATCCTCCTTCTACTTTGAGCTCCACAAACTCAGACAGGTGTACCTTAAAAAGATTACTGCTTCTCAGTAATAATAATAGTGGATCACTGATTTACCTATGGCCTTTTACTGTATCAACTAATAGAACAAGATGATTATGATCAATTTGACACATAGCTTAATAATCCAAACCATGAACATGACAATAGAAAAAATTAGTGAAATAAGGATTCTCATCCTTCTTTTTAGAGTTCTTTGACTCAGGAAGGCTAACCTAAATGATTCTCTCTCTAAGGAATCAACACGTTGAACTGTATTCTCAAATACAACTACTTAATCATTTATATTCTTAAAAATAGTAAAGTAAATAATTGTTTGTTTTGATGTTGATGATGAATAACTGCTTATCAAACCCTGGACTAGTGCCTTATTCTTGAGAAAAGAGTCAAATGAGATATAAGTCCACATCAAACTAATTAATGGAAATACAACATGTAGTTTAGATAGAGTTCCTTAAAAACTACCTTTTCACTCCTATACCCCTATATCAAATCCTCACACTAATGTTTAACCCTCTTGAATCAATCACAAGAATTACTCCCTCCTTGAAAGAAACTTATAAGCAATTGCACAGTTACCTTATAACTGGTATGTTTAAGATGCCTTACAAATTAAATATATAAGATAATAAACATAAATATAAGAAGACAACAAAGATATATAATAAGAAACTACACTGTATTTTATTAATATGATGCTACTTCAATACATTCAAAGACTAAAAGATTAAAAACTTAGACAAAATGAGAAGTCTGCCTCATAGTTGCATATTTCACCATACTTACAATTATGTTACACTTGCTATTTATAGAAAAATAGCTATCTTGGAATCCTTAAAGATTAAGGATGCAACAAGCTTCAGAAGTCTAGACCTAACCCTAAAGGTACTAAAAGACAAAATTACATTTAGACCTTCAAGCGGTGGAAAGACAAAATAAGGAAAAGATCAAATCTGATTTCCAAATCTTTGATAGCTGGCACCTTTGTCTGTATATGTTCTGGATAACTTCTTGTAGTTGTTGCGAGACCTAGTGACTACCAATACAGGCTAACTTACACTAGTCTTATTTAATTATTATCCTCCATGTTCTTAGAGATCAGGTGTCAGGTGCCTCTTTACTCTTCATTCAATATATCTAGGTCAATGGTTGTAGGCTTTTTATTTTTGGACTTTGTGCTATTATCCCATTATGTAACATCTACCTCTGAAGGTCAATTAAAGCTTTGGATGTTTTGTAATTGTTCCTTTTGTCTATCCCATCTGGCATCTGTGATGAGCTTGACATCTGTTACAAACTTATTGAAGTTTGTTTCTTCTTTAAAAGCCTCATCTAAGGTTTTAGTAAACCAATCCATATCTAATGCAATATTATTTGTTATGAATGCCTCTTTAATAGGCAGTAAGGTATCAAATTCACCTTTCCAATATGATATTTCTTTGATCTTATTGCCATCTTCCTTTAGTGGAAGAATAAATCTATTATAGTCTGGCCCAAATATACTAGTTCTAGCTTGTATTTGATTTTCCTTGCCTTTGAAGAAAGACAAAGTGGCTCCAATTTTATCAATCTCTTCTCCTACCTGATAGACAATCTAAGGGAGATCTACCCTATGTGGTTGTAAAGTTGTTAATCTTTCAAAAAATGTTGCCCTTCCTAACCAAGTTCTAAAATAAGGGTTCAAAGTTGAAATATGATTTTTGACCTCTGCTTCTAGGTCAGGTAACTTGCTAAAAGAATTGTGAACCAAATCAACCTTACCCTTTAGGATGTCAATCCTATGGTGTAGAATCTTTCGTAAGGCTTCCAAAGCCACTTTGTTCTGATCCTTGTTTGCTTGCTCTATTCCTATGGAGAAATCCTCTGTAGTCTCAGTTTGAGCATCTACAACTTGTTTAGGAGGAGTCAAGATAGCCTTGGTAGCTTCTTTTATCTTTTAATTTAATTCCTCCACCTTCCCTTCTAGTTCCTTGATCTTGATCAAACATAATTCTCTATCCTTTACAACAACACTTGATTCATCAAAAAGCTTCTAAAATATTTTTGACATTTGCTCTGCTTTGGCTTCATTTAGGTGTGCAAAATGTGTGAGAGCCTAAGATATATCTAAATCACTATCATTGTGGATAGACCAAATGATCTTATCCCCATCTTTCTTTTATTGTACATAGATTAGAGAAGGCTTCTATATTTTATGTACAAGGGACCACATTGCCAATGTTTGAGATTGTGGATCATATCCACATCCTTTGATCATGTCTCCAATTTGTGTCTCAAAAGACAATTTTTCATCTGGTTTCCTTCTGATTTGATCAATGACAAAGGTAGAGGATAGATACCATCCATCTACAAGCAGCATCCCACTAGATTTAACCAATTTTTTGGCTTCCTCTAGTGTCATTGTTTCAGTCTCAGGATCACATGATTGTAAATCTTGCAAGGCATCACTTGGCACTGCATCACCCTCAGTTAATTGCAGTTGGGATCCAATTTGCTGTTGTTTTACCCAAATTAGGAAATCCTTAAACTCTTTAGTTTTGATGAAATTGTCATCACTCAAGAACTATTCTTGATGTAGCTCCCTTTCATCTTGGCATAGTAGGAGGGGTATTTCAATTTCCTCTTGTACATCCCCTCTTACCTACTTCCCTTCTCTAATATCTTTCCTCAGCGGGTAATCATAGGCTCTATTTCTAGTAATTAGGGCACTTATCTTATCATTTTTCTTCTCCTCTACCTTAGCATGGGAAGGGTCTCCTAACTCCACTTCTGGTTTCTTTGTAGGAGGTTCATTAATCACCTCAATGTTAGGCTCCTCTATAAGGTTTACCTCTATGCTTTTTCTATGAAATGTGACTGATTCATGGGAGGGGGACTAGGAATTGCATAATCTCCCTCACTATCTTCATCATACTCTGAAGAAGAGTGTTTTTCTGGACCTCTTTCTTTATCTTCGATCAACTTTTCTACACACTCTTCTGATTAAATCCCATTCTACACACTCTTCATGTTCCTTGATAGCTATTATGCTTGAAGTTAGAAGTTTCTTAGCTCTCTTAATAAAAAAACTCTGGGTCTATATACCTATAAATGAATACACTTATATGGAATCAACCATTTATTCACTGAATATGTAGCTCTTTTACAAATTACGAAAGTCAAAATTTTGAATTGTCTGGGTGTAAATGTACCCTTCTTATGGGGAGCCAGGTGCTCCTTATCAATCCATATCAATTTCCAGATGAATTATATTATAGCTATCCTAGGAGGCAGATATTTTGGGAGTATATGAGGTGGTTGGGAACATCCATAAACCCTCATTCAAGTAAATCCCTTCTCCAAGTAGAAATCTCCCCAATTATGGTCTCCTAGATATTTATCTACAAATTGACAAGGTCTAAAGAGTTATAGTACCTTGGTGGGAAATCTTGTCACATTTTCACCTATCATCTCCAAAATAGGATATGCAATCCAATTATGAAAATCACAATACTCATTCTCATTGGAGGTGTAGTTCCAAACCTTAAGCCACATTTGTACAGGGTTTGGTTTACCATAGAAAAATATATTAGGGCTTAAATTCTATGTATCCAAGCTTTTAACATTGAAGTATAAGATTAAATTCATTAAAAGAGAATAATGGATAAATATAGGATTTGGAATTGTACATATATCAATAAACCCTTTATGCATCTTGTCTATGACATACTGAATGTAGTCATAATCAATGTTGACATGTGAATTTTGTAGATCCAAGATGATCATCATAATATCTGCAGTCAATCTCCCAGGACCCCCATCTACTCCCAAAACTTTACATACTCCATAAGAAATTTACTTCATGTAGAAGCTTAAATGTTTGTAAAAATAAGGTGCCATGCCTGGTATGGCAGAAATATAATTCCTATTTGACTTAGGAGAATGGACTTGGATTAACTTGGCAACAATAATAGTTTCTCAATTATATCTACTCTATAATTTTGTTAAATCAATTTTTGTAGTAAAGGATGGTATATGTCAAAAGCTTTCATGAAAGAGGCCCTATCTAAAGTGACCAGAGTTGTTCCATCACTTTTCTTAATGGTTTTGGATAAGGGATCATACTTTTTTTTATAGTTCAACTAACAAGTCTATATCTACAAAGATATCAGGGACTATCAACTTCCCTAAACTTTATGTCCATGGGGTTAATATAGGAATTGAGATATCCTTATTACTATGAAAATATTTGAAAAGATGATAACCTAAAACCCCTGGGGTTATAGGATCTCTACAATATTCTAAATAATCATTAAATATTTTATCATTTACCTTTTTAACCTGACTGGATCTAGGCAGTAGAGTCAAAAACTCCTCAAAATAATTTCTCTTTCCCTTTTGGTCATCTTTTGCTTCTTTGCTTTCTCCATTGGTTGAAGCTCTGCTCATGGTTGGTCAGCTCATCTTTGCACTTTCTAAATACCCTTACTAAAATAATTTTATTTTAGAAGATAGGCTCCTTGCTACAAATTTCTCCGAGACTCACACAATTCTCTATTTCTGAATGCTCTAAAATTGATGCAATCTCTCAGCTTTGCAACTCTAAAAACTTGGTAAACTAAAATGTATGAAGGCCATGTCTATTTATCATCAATGCATCAATCTAGCCAAGGATTCAAGAGCTTCATTTAGTCACTTCTCTCTTAATTCTATGTACCCTAACATTAATTCTTTCCCTAGCTGTGGCATTTGAAGTTGACAGGTGATCAATTTTTAATAAGCCAAAAAATGATACTAAAGAACAATTAGATCAATTTGTGCAGTGAAGGTTCAAGTGAAGGTAGGGAGGAAGGAAATTCACTAAATGTAAGAAAATTTGTTCTGTATTTCTTGTACAAAAATGTATGGATGCTGATCTCATTATTTTCTCTCTTTTTTGGGTTACTTTTGCAAATATCAAATATCAAGCCTGTTCACATATAATAAGGTTTTAAAATGATAAAAAGAACTCATGAATATCCCAATTGGCTTATTTTATCACAGCTCGGCAAATCTTATGCATGTTTTCCAGATCCCTTTACTTTAATAGGTTAACTCTTTACATCATGGCGCGAGCAAAACCCTTTGTAATTTTACCTTACTCTTACCATAGTTCCTTTTAGAGATTGTGCGACTGTTTTGTCTCTTAGATGCCGAGAGTTTACCCTAACTTTGGTTTGATCCTAATATTAAACACACATCACATGATCTAAATCTTAATACTGGCTCAGATCTTCTCTTATTTAACCCATCATTTAGCGTGACTCAACCTTTCTTTCTTTAGAGATCACGGACTATATAAATTTGAAGTCGCTGAAGGTTTTTATTAACCATGAGTTCGTTCTGAGATTTCATGATTTCCATACAATCTAAATCATATCAATGACCTATGTTGAGTCTCATATTCATCTTATAATTTCCAAATCTATCTGGAGATTACATGACCACCGTTGATCACCTTTTCATCTGATGGTTTACACTAGATCTCTTTAGTTTTAACCTTAACTTCAGTTGGTCATGAGATTATGCGACTGCAAGCTATCTCAAGGTCGCCAGAGGAATTTCTTAACCATAGGTTTTCATTGATACTTCACGCCCGCCATAGATCTCTGAATAACTTGAACACGTGTCAACATCTGAATTATTTTCTCTAAATCGCTGAAAGCCTCATGACTTTTTGACTTTTCTAAGAGATTTAACAACAGCCACAAGATTAGAGCATAATCTGTAGTTCATATTTATTTGCACCAAACGTGACCTATCTTTGTTTAACCATAATTTATCTGGAGACTTAGAGACTGAGTGAATCTCCAAATCACTAAAGGTTTCATATAACTTAGGTTTGATTTAGAGATTAAACGCTAGCCCTCCGACCTTTCTTTCATCAATGACTATCACTAGATCTCATAATCTTTGTATACTTTATGAAATCCTTCTAAGATCATGTCCCTGCCCTTGATTCCTTCTTAATCCAACAGTTTGCACTGAATCTCTTAAAATTTTATTAATCTTTACTCTCATCTTGTGATTAAATGCCAACCACAAGATCCTCTTAGAATCTACAGCTGTCTCTAGATCTCATATGTTTTAACTTAACCCTTGGTTCCTTCTGAGATCTTGCGATTGAATAAATATGATAACCATGCTTTAACCTTGATTTGTTTGAGAGAATTCACGATTGAAAGAAACTCAAAGTCACCATTCAATTTCTTAACTCAAGGGTTTCTTCAAAGATTTCATTCCAACCATAGGATCTTAATCCTATCAACAGCCTATGTTTAATCACTTAATCCTTTAAGGCATATTCTTTATCTTATGAGATAACATGACCAAGGTTTTGCACTATGTCTCTTAAAAAAAGGAATATTCAGACATGTTTTAAGAGATTAAGTGACTGACCAAAAACATAAAAAGGGCACATGACTTAAGTGACTTAAAATTTCATGAAAAAGGTAAGTGCAGATTAGAAACTGGTTGCGAAGAACTAGGGTTTTTGCTCGACGTCTACGTTAATACATTCAGAGAGACAAAAATATTTAAAACTAGACAAAAATAAGAAGTATGCCTCATAGTTGTAAATTCACCATCCTTTTCAATATGTTATAAATTTCTATATATAGAGCACTAGCCATCTTGGAATCCTTAAAGATCAAGGATGCAACAGTCTTCAAATGGTTAAACTTAACCTAAAAATTACTAAAAGACAAAATTACAGTTACAACTTCAGTAGGTGGAGAAGAAACACTTGAGTAGCTGATTTGAAATGATTTCAAATCTTTGGTAGTTGGCATCTTTGTCCACAGATATTTTGGTTAACCTCTTGAGGTTTTTGTGAGACCTAGTGACCGCCAATACAGGCCAACTTACACTAGTCTTTCTGATGATTACCCTCCCTGTGCTCATTGATCAGGTGCCAAGTGCCACTTTATTCTTCATCTTTCACATCAAATTCAACAGTTGGTGCACTCCTCTTCTTTGGATTGGTGATATTATCCCACTGTGTAACTTCAGCCTCTAAAGGCCAATTAAAACCCTATATGCTCTTTAACTATACTTTTTTCCTCTCCCACCTGGCATCAGTTATGGCCTTGACATCTGTGACAAATTTCACAAAGTCTATCTCTGATTTAAAAGCTTCATCCAAGGTCTTATTGAATTGGTCCATGTCTAGGACATTGCCATCTGTTATAAATGCCTCTTTAATAGGAAATAGAGAGTTAAAATCATTTCTCCATTCTTCTAATGATTTTATCTTGTCATCTTCTCCCTTGATTGAAGGAATAAATCTGTTGAAGTTTGGACCAAACATATTAATCCTTGCCTGAATTTGATTAGCTTTACCTTTGAAAAAAGACAATGTTGTTCCAATTTTCTCAATCATCTCTCCCACTTGACAAACTATCTTTGGGAGATCTATCCTATGTGGATGCAAGGCTTCCAACCTCTCAAACAGTGATCCCCTACTTAACCAGGTGCCAAAATAAGGATCCAAGGTTGCAATGTGGCTCTTCACCTCTATTTCTAGGCTAGGTAGCTTGTTATAGGCCTTATGTACCAGGTGCAATTTTCCCTCTAGGATATTAATCCTATGCTGAAATATTTTCCATAAGGCTTCTAAAGTCACTTTATTTTGATCTGGTCCTGGCTTCCCTATTTCTTGTGTAAGGTCCTCAATAGTATTTATATGCACAGAGATAACTTCCTTAACTCGAGGTAGAAAAAATTTATATTCTTCTTCCAATTTATTATTTAAAGCTTTCACTTCCTCCTGTAATGATTTGTTTTTAACTAAGCATATATCTCTATCCTTCACCACATCAATTGACTCATCAAAGATTTTCTTGTATCTCACAGATAACTGCTCTATTTTTTCTTGATTTAAAAGGGTGAAGTGGGTGACATCCTGGGAGATCTCTAAGTCTGAAGTGTTGTGGATAGACCATATAATCTTATCTCCATCCATATTTTATTCAACACTAACCAGAGATGGATTTGTTTCCTTGGTGTCAGAGACCACATTGCTAAAGTTTGAGATCTGGGATCATATCCATGACCCCCGATAATATCCCCAATTTGAGTCTCAGAAGACAAATTGGCATTTGGCTACTTCTTGATTTGGTCAATTATAAATGAAGAAGCCAAATTCCACCTGGGCACTAGTAACATTCCACTAGACTTAACTAATTTTCTAGCCTCCTCGGGTGTTATAGTCTCTGTCTTAGGATCATAAGCTTGTAGGGATTGAAAAGCTTCACTTTGTGCAAAGCCACCCTCTGTTAATTGTAATTTATCTCCAATTTCTTGTTGCTTCCTCCAAATAAAATGTTTCTTGAAATCTTTAGTATTTATGAAGGTATCATCACCGAGGAACTCTTCTTGATGGAGCTCTCTCTCATCTTGACACAACTGAAGGGGTAATTCAATTTCTTCTTGTATGTTCTTTTCTTTCTTCTCTTCCCTGACAATTTTCCTAAGCTGGTGGTGAAATTTCCTATCACTAGTGATTAGGGCACTTATTTTATCCTTTTTCTTTCCTTGTGTCTCAACTTGAGAAGGTTCCCTTTATTCTATTCTTTGTTTCTTCCTTGGGGGCTCATTGGTTACGTCAATATCAGGTACCTCAATAAGGTTAACCTCTATGTTCTAGTCTATTTTAGGTGGTTGATTCATGCGAGGAGGGATAGGTACTAGGTATCCTCCATCACTATCCTCTTCATACTCAGAGGAAGAATGCTTCTCATGGCCTTTATGTTTATCTTCAATTTGTCCTTCAGTTGATTATACAAAGTATTGTATGAACCAATCATCTTAGAAATTCTTGCCAAATAAGGAACTTCTAGAAAAATCCTCCAAAAGGAATCCCTGCCTTCTTTATCTCCTTCTCCAAGTATATAAGGTCCTCATACTTGGTAACTCTGGTGGATACCTCTTCATCTTCCAGAATATTTCTGATAAGGTCTTTTTCAATACATTCCTCATGCTCCTTGATAATAGGGATGCTTGGGGTTAGCAACTTTTTAGCACTTTTAATGAAACCTTCAGGATCTACATACCTGCACAAGGCCATGCTCATCCTATATTTCCCTATCCACCTATTCATAGTGTCCATGGCTCTTTTCCCTATAGAGAAGTTATAAACCTTGAATTCCCTGGATGTGAAAGTACCCTTTCTATGGGGAGCCAAATTCTCCTTATCTGTCCACATCAGTTGCCACATAAACTCCATTACAACTACTCTTGGAGGCACATGCTATGGAAGTATGTGTGGGGGTTGGGAACATCCATAAACCCTAATCAAAGTAAAGGTTTTCTGACAGTAGAAATCTCCCCAATTGTGATCTCCTTCCCATTTGTTCACATACTGGCAAGGTCTGAGAAGTTGAATCACTTTGATTGGCAACCTTGTCACATTTAGACCTAACAAATTTAAAATTGGATGCACAATCTAGTTCTAAAATCCACAATACTCATTTTCATTCAAAGTGTAGTTCCAAACCCTAATCCAGAGTTGCACAGGGTTTGGTTGGTCATGGAGCTGCATCCTTGGTCTCAAACTTTGTATGTCCATGTTGTTGACATTGAAGTACAAAATTAGATGCATTTAAATAGAATAATGCATGAATTTAGGGTTGGATTTCTTATGGATATCTACAAGGCCTTGATGCATCTTGTCAATGCCATACTAGATGTAGTCAAAGTCAGTATTGGCATGTGTGTTCTGAATGTCCAAGATGATCATTAGTAATTTTTGAGGCAACCTCTCACTTCCCCCATCCATTCCCAACACCCTACACAACCCATAAGCAATATATTTCACATAGAAGTTCAAATCCTTGTAAAAATATGGTGCACCAAAAATTGGGAGGGGAGCTATGTAATTATTATTTGATTTGGGCACATGAACCTGGATCAATCTGCTAACAATGGTAGCCTCCATGACATACTTATTCTCTAACTTGGTAAAATAAATCTTTGTGGTGTAGGGATGATATAACCCAAAGAATTTCATGAAAGATGCCCTATCCAAAGTAACCAAGAGCTTTTCATCACCCTTTTTGATAACTCTAGCAATGGGATCATACTTTTTGGCCAACTCAAGTAATAGGTCTACATCTATGAAGACATCTAGGACAATCAGTTTAGCTAGACCAAATGTCCAAGGGTTTGATATGAGAAGTGGCTTGTCCCTATTACTATAAAATTATTTGAATAAATGGTAACCAGAATTCCTAGGAGTATTTGGATCTCTACAATTTGACATGTCATCAAAGAAAAGTTCATCATTTACCTTTTTGTTTTGGTTGGTTCCAGGGTACTAGAGACAAGAATTCATCAGAGTAGTTCCTCTTCACTTTATGCTCTTCTTCTATATCTTTATTTTTCCACTGACAGAAACCCCACTTGGTCCTACTTGTCTCATCTTTACTGGCTCTTAATTACCCTCTAAACTATTCTTCTCTCAGACACAAATTTGCTCTGAAACTTAAACAATTTCTTCATTCTTTACTCTAAAAACTGGTAATCAGAAATGTACAAAGGCTGCGCCTATTTATCAAGGAGAATTCAATGCACCAGTCTAGTTGAGGATGTGGAAATTGTTACTGACTCACTTCTGTCATAACTCTGCGTGCCTCGACATCATCTTTCTCCTAGCCGTAGTGCCTGAAGTTGACAGGTAATCAAATTTGAAAAGCCCAATTGGAAAATTTATGAGTGCTTCTTTAGTTTTAAAACCTTATTATATGTAAAAAGGCTTTAAAAGTGATATGATTGGGTGGCTTTTCTTACTATTTCATAGCTCAGCAAACTTCTTGTACCATATTAGAATCTTTCCTCTTTAATGACCTTGCTTTTTACACTTCTTTCCTTAACATGGCACGAGAACAAATCCTTGTGACTTTACTTTACTTTTATCACTATTTATCTAGAGATTGCATGATTGTGTTATCTCCAAGTCATTGAGAGTTTAGCTTGACTCAGGTTACATCATGAGATTTAGCACCCATCACGCGATCTTCTTCTTCATCAACGGTCATCTCTAAGTCACTAGAAGATTAGCTTAACTCTGATCCTATTATGAGATTACGCCTTGGACAATCATTTTAACCTCACTTTGTATTTGAATTACCTCTTAAATCTGAGTAAATTATTTCTTTTTATCTCTAAGTTGCTGAATAAAATTGACTAGGATTCTATTTTAACCACGATCACATTAGGAGATTCAGCAACTGTAAGATCTCCAAGTCTCTGAATATTTTTCTTAACTCAAGTTTCACCTGGAGACTTAATGCTAGCCATTCATCTGATGTGAGATCTACGATCCTTGTTGAATCTCTGATCTTCTATCTTAACCTTGAGTTTGTTTAGAGATTATGCAACAAGGTGAAAGAATAACCCTTTTTAACCCTTAGCCTATCTAGAGATTCTGTGACTAACTAAGTCTCTGAATCACTGAGCATTTCAACTAACCATGGATCTACTCAAAGATTACGTGCACACTGCTAGATTTGAGTCATATCAACAGTTCAAATTTTTCTTATCAACTCATCCTTTACTTTAACTTAACATTAAGTCATTTGGAGATCACGTGAATGAGCTATCTCTAATTCATCGAATGCTTTTCTTTAGCTGGAGCTTATTACGAGATTTCACAGACACCATAGATCTTTGAGCCACTTAAACACGTGTTTGCATCTTAGCCATTATCTCTTGATTGTTGAATAATCCTTGACTTTTTGACTTCTTCTAGCGATTTAACGTCAGGAACTCATCTCTTTCCTTATCAATGTTCTAGATTCACCCATGGAAAACTTGACTTGGCTCTGACTTAACCACATTTGACCATGGTTCATTTGGAGATTCAGTGGCTGAATGAAACTCAAAGTCATTGAATGATTCTTTTAACTTAGGTTCTGTATGGAGATTTAACGCCAACCCTCAGATATTTTCTTCATCAATGATCATCTCTAAATCTCACAATCCTTATGTACTTGATCAATTCTTCATGAGATTATACGGTAACCCTTGATCTTGTTTTGATCTAATGGCCTACACTGAATCTCGAGACTATATGCTTAACCTCACTTTCAAATATTATGAGATCCCCTGACTAAAGGCTATCTCGCAATCTCATAATGAACTTTACTCAACTTAATCTCAACCATAGGTCTATCTGGAGATTGTGTAACAAGATTTATCTCCAAGTCTCTGAAAGATTTACTAACTGATGAGTTAATTAAGAGATCATGTGTAAGCCACACAATTAAGCCAAGGATAATAACAATATCTATGACTATCTCTTAATTGCTAAAGAAAATATTGATCTTGGTATTTGTTTGGAGATCACATGCCAGTCGCTCATATGATAAAAGATCAATGGTCTTCACTGAATCTTGCAATCTTTCACTTAACTATGATTTCTTTTGGAGATCATGTGACTAAAAACAAAGTGAACTATATTTTGACCTTGGTTGTATTACGAGATTACGCAAATGAATGAGTCTCTAAAAGGGCACACGACTTAAAACCACATAAGTTACTTGACAAAAGTAACTTCAAATTAGAGCTAGGCTACAAAGAATTAGTTTTTGCATAACAAGGATAGAAATGACCTAGGGCTTAGGGTTTGAAAACATTTTTGCACTCCATTGCTTGAAAAATAGGCACTTGCAGGAAAAATTGATGGTACTTTGGAACAGATCTTGACATTTTAATGCACAAACTGACACTGAGAACCAAAATTTTTAGCAAGACTCAAAAAATAGAAATATATCCAACAGTGGCTCTCTTTGAGGATGCTTGAATGCAAGTTCATAGCAATAATAATAGATCTTTTGAAGGTAGACCACAACTGTACTAACCTACTACAAAGGCAAATGCACAACTGGGAAAATAACACACAACAAAAAGCAAACACACATGTACATAAAATACAAAACTACTATGCATGAAAGGCAAAACTAATTGAAGAAAGGCTTTAAAAATTATCCATGCACTGGAAATTCAAATACCTCTCCATCCATATTATTTAAAAGATATGAATCCTTTCCAAAATCTTGATGAATGATAAAGGGGCCTAACCATAGGGACTCAATTTTTTTATGTTTTCCCTTGTCCTCAATCCTTACATTCCATTGAAGAACCAGATCATCACGCTGGAAATTCCTATCATTTTCTCTCTTGTCAAAATGAAATGTCATATTTTTCTATAATTTGACATTTTCCTTTTGACTATCTCTTCTTACTTCATTCAACTCCACTAGTTGCACCATTCTTTCTTGCATTGGCTCAAAAACTTCTAGCTCCTCATCTTGGATGAACTTGTAAAGTGGAAGTAAATTATTCACATGTATTATAGATTGAACACCATAGACTAATTAAAAGGGATATTTCCCTATTTTCTTCTTCAAAGTAATCCTATCTACCCATAAAGCAAGTTTCAACTTTGCATGCCAGGCTCTCTTGTTGTTTTCCAGGGTCTTTTTCAGAATTTGGAGAATATTCTTATTACTTGATTCTACTTTCCCATTGGCATGTGGATGGTAGGGGGATGAATATGAAATGAAAATTCCCATATCAGAATATAAATCAACAAATTCTTCAGACCTAAATCACATGACATCATTCATAACTAATTTGATTGGAACACTAAACCTAGTATTCACATTATTCATCAAAAAATCAATAACCACTGCGCTTGTAGCCTTCTTAGTTGGAATTTCCATAACCTACATGGTAAAATAATCAGTCACTAACAAAATCCAACTCTGTCCCCTGCTTGATTTCTCAGAAAATTCTCCAATAAATTCCATTCCCCACATGGAAAAAGGGGCTTCTACAACTATAGGATTCAACAATAGGATACCTGAAAATTTCATTTTGTTGGAGAATCTCTGACATGGTTCACACTTCCTAACAAAATAATGGACATCTTTAAATAAACAAGGCCAATAATAACCAGCCCTTAAGATCTTATGAGATGTTGATCTAGCTGAATAGTGTCCTCCACACTTCCCAACATGCATTTCTCTCAGAGTCTTTTCAGATTGCCCTTTGTCTAGGCACAAAAACAATATCCCATCCCTATCTTTCCAATATAAATCACCCTGCAACAAGAAATATCTCTGATCATGTAACCTCAAGCTTCTCCTTTGATTTTCATTTAAATCTTCTGGGCAACTAGCATTTATAAGAAAAAAACATAATGTTAGTATACCAGGGCTGCATCTCAATACTTGTAACTACTTCTCCACAAGTATTAATATTGTTTACTTGGAATAGATCTAGATTTTATTCTATCATCAACTTAGCTACTCCTAAGCCTCTTACTAGTTTAGTAATGTGAATCTCTAAGTCAAATTCCTAAATTTTGTTAATCCACTTGCATCTCTTCCTTGTTACTTCACTTTGGACCAAAATGACCCTCACTGCAGCAAGGGGAACATATGCATTAAATTTTTCACATACTAGGAAAGGTCTAAATACCTTAACTTATTTTACCAGGGCATAAGCTTGTTTTTTCATCAACTGATAATTTAATTTAGATGAATGTAATGATTTACCAAAAAATGCTATAGGATGTTCAAACCCTTATTCATCCTTTTGCAATAGAATTGTTGCAATAGTATGAAAGGATACAAATGTAAATAGGGAGAATGGTTTATTGTAATCAGTAGATACTAGGACATGGGCTTCTTGGATGACTTATTTTATTTTTTCAAATGCTAACTATGCCTCTTGATCCCATTAAAATTTCACATCCTTCTTCAATAGTTTGACTATTGGCTTAACCAACTCAGAAACATTTGCAATGAACCTCCTAACAAAATTAATCTGTCCTAGAAATGACTACACATCTTTGGGGTTCTTAGGAGCATGTACCTTTTTGATAGCTTCAACTCTTTCTAGGTCTATTCTTACCCCTTCTTTTGATACTATGTTCCCTAAAATCTTTTCCTCTATAACATCAAATTGGCACTTATTTGAATTTAAAGAAACTCCATATTCCACAGCTTTAATGAATACCTTTTCCAAGTGGTTGCAGTGATCTTCAACTCTTTTTGAAAAAGTAGTCAAATCATCCCGATAGACTACCATGAGAACATTTATAAGGTCTTTGAAGGCTACATCCATTGCCCTCTGAAAATTTGCACCAACATTCTTCAAACCAAAAGGCATGCGAGAATACACATATGTTACCCAAGGGGTAGTGAAAGTAGTCTTAAACTATTCAGACTTTTTAACCAACACCTGGTTATAACCAGAAAATCTATCCATCATAGAGAGTAGATCACATCCAGTTACCTTTTTCAACATATCTTCCATGCTAGGTAATCCATAATTGTCTTTTAGTGAAGCTACATTCAGATTCTTGAAATCAACACATAATCTAATGTCCCCATTCTTTTTCCTTACTGGGACCAAGTTTGAGACCCATGATGAATGTCTTATTGGTTCAATAATACTTGCATCTCTCAACTTCATCAGCTCTATTTGCATTTTGGTGGCCAACAATAGATTGATAGGCCTCTACTTCTGTCTAAATGGTTTGACATCCTCTTTCAAAGGAATATCATGTTGGAGAAGGTCCTCTCTATAAGCTTCAGATCTTCATAAGACTATGCAAAGACATGCTTGTACCTTTTCAACAATTTTATCAGATTGAACCTCACATCCCTATCCATCCTTTTTGCAATATAGACTAGTTGAGGGGATGTCTCTGATCCCTAATTGACTTCTTCCAAGTCTTCCAACTTGACATTGGATTTTTGAGACATATAACTATCATTGATGTTGAACATGCCTTCCAGTTCCACTAACCCCTTTGTAATATGGTTAGATGATAATTGGACAATCTCATTCTAAAAAATTCACTCCTTGCAATTTACAAATGCAATCAAAGAATTACAATCAATTTGTTGGCCATCATAATGATCCACACATTGAATAAATTTGAGTATATCTTCATCATCTCAAAAACTTTCTATTTATGAATATTGTCAGGCACTACATGACTATTCTTGACTTCAACCATAGATATTCTAGCAAGAGTGATATCATCATTCTTCAGAGAAATATTTGCTAAAAATTATGCCATGATATTATTGGATCTCTCCACCCACAAAATATTGAAAGCATTAAAAAACTCAATCCTATCCTAGACAACATATTTGTACAATTTCAATTTTTCATCCTTGGAAACATATTTTGACCTTATTTGAGCTATAATAAGTTGGGAATCTCCATGAATTTGCAAACATTTAATACCATGCTTGATGGCAATATCCATTCCCAAGATTAATGCTTCATATTTAGCTGTGTTATTTGTACAATGAAAATCCAGTAAGAAGGAATATTTGAAAGTAATACCTAATAGGGAGATGAATAAAACACTAGCTCCTGATCCTTCTTTAGAGAATCCTCCATCAAAGTACATCTTCCATAGTCCATATTGTTGTAACAACAGTTCATCAACAATTGGATTAGTGTTTCTCATTTATGGCTTGATCTCCTCAACAATAAAGTTTTCCATGTCAATATTTACACAACAATTTAGTTGATCAGGCATGACCATCTCCACCATGACAAATGAACAAGGATCTCTATACAACTTGACCCTAGTGCCATTTACTGGAATTGTTGCATATGATAAATCCAATTGTAGTCTTCCTCCCATAGTTGTTGCCCATTGTCTAGATAAAAGCATACCATAATGAGGTTTTGTGTCTACACCAACTATATCCATTCTATAGGTAGCTTCAGGGAATGTAACAATTTTGACTTCAATGTATTTTAGGGTTCCTATAACAGGAACCTCTCTATTGTCCATTGCATAACAACTTCTAGCAGGAGTATGGACTTGAAGGCCTAGTTCTTTCATGACATGATAGGGCATTACAGTAGCTACAACACCATAGTCTATCATGAAATTCTTGAATAGAAAATGATTTATCATCAAGGTAACATAGAAAGGATCCACTAATAGTGGTTCTTGAGTAATAACATTGCCAATGTAGATATCAAAGAGTTATCTTCTCTTTTGTAAGCCTTTTACTTGTTTTTCCTTTTCCTTGACAGATAGAATTTCTCTTTTATCATTATTCAAAGTTAAGGAAACTTCTTCTTGGTTTGAAACAAGGATATCTTCTATCCCTTTTAAAAGTGCAAGAGCTACATCTTTATGCTCTTTTATTTTTAGCATCTCCATCAGTGGGATTGAAACTTTCATTTGAGTAAGAGCATGTCTCATGTCAAACATAGGCAATTTAGAAGATGCGTCACCTATATTTTTACCTTTCTTGGCCTTATTAGTAACCACTTTTTATTTTGTTCTTGTTTCCTCTTTTTTCTTCTAAGAAGAAGAAGATTCTTCTTTCCTCTCAACTTTCTTTTCTTTACTTCCCTTTCCATGAGACTCTACAATAATCGGTGGGGCGTCCTCTTTAATGAAAACAGAGGCAAGTTTACCCTGATCAGGCTCAACTATTTTGTTCCTTAGATGATATGCACCTCTAGCCTAGTTTATTTATGCTATGGTGAGGGACCTTCTTTCTTCATCACTTGGTAATTTGAAGAGGGGATATTCCTTGTCATCACCCATGGCATTGATAGTTCTCTATGATGCAATACCAGTCCTATCATTTGAATCAGAGATCACTTGGGGCTGGTATTCTAAGTACTTAGTTTTTTTTTTTCTCATGTCTTAAATGGGTTCACTTCTCTCAGAAGACCATGGATAAGGCTTCCTCATAGTGAACATATTTACAACATGACTTCCTTGTTCAGGACTTGATTCTGCATTTCCCTCCCCCATTTGATTAGCTAGGGCTTGGGCTACCACACATTGATGGAATAATGAGGCATGTTGCAAGAACCAAACCAAGGAGTGTTTTCTACATAATTCATGCTATTTCTTTTCAGGGAATCAGGGTTTTCTTTGGCCTTTTGGTTTTCTTGGTCTTCATGGATTGGCTTACCATTGTTCCAATTTGTTTTGTATGGGAAATCCCTCAAATTAGGTTTCTTATCAAACCTTTGGTTTTGATACTTGTTATCATGGTAACCTCTATCATTTTTACCCATTTTAGCAGTGAGATCCTTCACTACACTCACTAATTTATCAACCATGTCATCTTCCTTAACAAGTTTTCTTGCTTGTCCCTTTTCTTTTCAAAGTTTACTATCATCCCTCTTCCCCATATTTCTTGATGCTTACCTATTAATCTCAATGTCAATAGCTACTTTTTAGGAATCTCTTAGGGTATGTGGGTTCTTTTCCCTAAGTAGGTAAGACATCTTACCATCAGCATCATTAAAGTAAGTGGTCAGACATACTTCCTCATCTAACCTCAACACTTGGAACAATTTGTTCATGAACTTTTGAAACCTATTGTTAAAGTCTGCCATGATCTCATTAGGGAATTTTTGATGTTGTTAAATTAATTTAACATGTAACTAGAGTTCACATATTCTCTGTATTATTCCCTAAAATCTCTTACAAATTCATCCCAAGATGCAATGCTATCATCATGTAGGTTTCTAAACCAATCCCTATCATCTTCAATGAAAGACAGAACAAAAAGCTTCATGATAACATCTTCATTTTCAATTTCAAAATCAGTTATCTTATCTGTAAAAGCATTTAAATGTTCTTCACAGGTTATGACATTATTTCCTGTGAACCTAGGGATCTTGTCTCTTACCTCATTGGGGATCATATTTGGATGACCAGGAATGTCATCAAAGAAAAGAGGTCGGTATATGTACAAACAGACAGGTCTCCTTTGGAAGTTTCCCATAATGTTATTTCCACTTGGGCCTGCTCTACCTCCTTGATTTTGAGTAGGTGGAGGAACACTTTTCTTTATACTAGAGCTTTGAGTATTTGGACAAGAACCAAGAGGTTGAGCACTTAGATTTAGACCAGTAGGTTGAACATTAGGACCAAAACCACTTTGATTTTGTTGTTGTGTCCCAGTAGTAACATGCATAGAACTACTTGCAATAGTATTATTATTAGCATGCAAGAAAGCTATCCTCATTTTCATGTTAGCAGCGATAACATCTAGCTCCATCTTTTCTTGCTGCTTAGCTAGATCTTCTTTGGCTTTGCTGGCTTGCTCAAGTTCTATGTCAACTTGAGACATTCCTATAGTGGTAGCTTTGTTTTTCTTAGGATCATTAATACTAATGCCAACAAATTTTTTCTTACCTTTGTTAGAGACATCTTTATTCATTGTTTTGAGATTTGCATTTTGCTCAATCTCATGTGGGTGCAATCATTTCATGACAGGTCCTTCTCTTTCAAACTCATCTTTGCTAGAATTTTCCTTTTTATTAGTATCTTGTTTTCTCAAGGCTTCAAGGTCACCAAATAAATCTATGTCTAGACCTTTAACCTCCTCATTTAGGATTTTATCCTTAAGCTCATTTCTTCTTGTCTCTGCAAAAATTTCTTCCTCTTAGTTAACAAGTCATAGAGCTCTTGTTCACACCTTTTCCTTGCATCTTCTATCTCTTATTCATGTTCACGTTTCTTTCTTCTTAAGGCTAGAACCTCCTCCCTCAACTTAGAAGAATCATAATATGTTGTTTCAACAACAAATGCCTCTCCTGGTTGTTCTAGTGTTTATTCTGCATGGAAGAATAATGAATCTATCATCTCTCCCTCTCTGAGAGGATCAAAAGGTACATCATCTCCAAAATTATTTATGGGTCTCAATTGTTCTACACTCTCAAATGAAGATGACCTTCTCTTAGGGATAGGGGTCGCCATTCTCCCTTTTGAAATATTTGTGGAATCATGATTTGATCCACCTCTCTTGGACCACTATCTCATTCTAGGTGTATGGAGATCTCCTCCTATATCTTTCTCGGGATTATCTCTAAAATAAGACCTGGTCTTTCTTTGCCAATTCATTTTAAAATCAGACAAGAATTTTCAATGTTGTAATATGCAAATCACACTGGAATACACATAGTTAGAGTCACCACCCACAACAAGTATGAGAAAATATTAATAAAATGATCAAGAAATGGGCAATAAACAACTATTCATTAAAAACTTTACAAAAATCCACTTCTCCCCAGTAGAGTCGTCAATTTGTTAGAGATTTTTCTTGTAGAATCTCAATATAGAAATAATTCTTGACTCTTAGATTCCCAACTTTCAATTCTTACAAGTAAAAGTCTAATTGATCAGGATTAATCCTCATTCTTCTTTGAGTTCCATAAACTCAGGCGGGTGTACCTTTTATAGATTACTGCTTCTTAGTAAACTTAATAGTGGATCAAGGGTTACACTGATTTACCTCCTGCCTTTTACTGTAACAATTTATATCACATCTTGCAAATGAGCAAGACCAATCTTATGAAAAGATTTACAAGCCAGACCATGAACTTGGTAAGGGAAAATAACAGTGAAATAATGATTCTCATCCTTCTTATTTTTAGAGTTCTTGACTCAAGAAGGCTAACCTAATGATTCTCTCTCCAAGGAATCAACAAAGTGAATTGTATTAATCAATACATTTGATTAAACACATATGTTATTAACAACACAAATGAAAACTATTGTTTATATTTAAGATTGATGATGATAACTACTTATCAAAACCTAGACCAGTGCCTAATCCTGGGCATAGAGTCAAATGAGATATACATTCACAAAAATCAATTAATTGAAACACATATGAAGCCCAAATAGAGTGTCTTACAATATATCTTCTCATTTTCATACCCATGTATCAAATTCTCACACTAATACCTAACCCTCTAGAACACATTATAAGATTTACTCCCTCCTTGAAAGAAACTTATAAATAATCACACAGTTACCTTATAACTGGTATATTTAAAATGCCTTACAAATTAAATATACAACAGAATAAATAGAAATAAAAGAAGACATCATATATGTGAAACATGAAACTCCACTGTATTTTATTAATATACTTATGCTTCAATACATTCAGAGAGACAAAAATCTTGAAAACTAGACAAAAATAAGAAGTATGCCTCGCAGTTGTAAATTCACCATCCTTTTCTATATGTTACAACTTTCTATATATAGAGCACTAGTCATCTTGGAATCCTTAAAGAACAAGGATGAAACAAGCTTCATATGGCTAAGATTAACCTAAAAATTACTAAAAGACAAAATTACAGTTACAACTTCATTCGGTGGAGAAGAAACACTTGAGTAGCTGATTTGAAATGATTTCAAATATTTGGCAGTTGGCACCTTTGTCCGCAGATATTATAGGTAACCTCTTGAGGTTTTTATGAGACCTAGTAACTACAAATGTAGGCTAACTTACACTAGTCTTGCTAATGATTACCCTCCCTATGTTCATTGATCAGGTGCCAGGTGCCACTTTATTCTTCATCTATCACATCCAAGTCAACACTTGGTGCTTTCTTCTTCTTTGGCTTGGTGATATTATCCCACTATGTAACTTTAGCCTTTGAAGGCCAATTAAAACCCTATATGCTCTATAACTATACTTTTTGCCTCTCCCACCTAGAATCAGTTATGGCCTTGACATATGTGACAAACTTCACAAAGTTTGTCTCTTCTTTAAAAGCTTCATCCAAGGTCTTGTTGAATCAGCCCATATCCAGGACACTTTCATCTATTATAAATGTCTCTTTAATAGGAATTAGAGTGTCAAACTCTTTTCTCCATTCTTCTAATAATTTTATCTTGTCATCCTCTCTCTTGATCAAAGGAATAAATTTGTTGAAGTCTGGACCAAACATATTAATCCTTGCCTGAATTTGATTAGCTTTACCTTTGAAAAAAGACAATGATATTCCAATTTTCTCAATCATCTCTCCCACTTGACAAACTATCTCTAGGAGATATGTCCTATGTGGGTGCAAGACTTCTAACCTCTCAAACAGTGTTCCCCTGCTTGACTAGGTTCCAAACTATGGATCCAAGGTTGCAATGTGGCCCTTCACCTTTGTTTCTAGTCCAGGTATCTTACTATAAGCCTTATGTACCAGGTCCACTTTTCCCTTTAGGATATTAATCCTATGCTGCAAGATTTTCCATAAGGCTTCTAAAGCCACTTTATTCTAATTTGGGCCTGGCTGCCCTATTTCTTATGTAAGGTCCTTAATAGTATTTGTCTACACATATATAACTTACTTAATTGGAGGTAGAACTGCTTTAGATGCTTCTTCCAATTTCTTATTTAAAGCTTTCACTTCCTCCTATAATGCTTTGTTTTTAATTAAGAATATCTCTCTATCCTTCACTACAACAATTGAATCATCAAAGAGTTTCTTGTATCTCACAAATAATTTCTCTATTTTTGCTTGATTTAAAAGGGTGAAGTGGGTGACAGCCTAGGAGATCTCTAAGTATGAAGTGTTGTGGATAGACCATGTAATCTTATCTCCATCTTTCTTTTCTTCAACACTAACCAGAGATGGATTTTGTGTCCTTGGTGCCAGAGACCACATTGCTAAAGTTTGATATCTGGGATCATATCCACATCCCCTGATCATCTGCCCAAATTGAGTCTCAGAAGACAAATTGGTATTTGGCTGCTTCCTAATTTGGTCAATTATAAATGGAGAATTTAAATCCCACCTAGGCACTAGTAACAATCCACTAGACTTGACTAATTGTCTAGCGTCCTTGGGTGTTATAGTCTATGTCTCAGGGTCATAATCTTGTAGGGATTGCAAAGCTTCACTTTGTGTAGAGCCACCCTCTATTAACTTTAATTGAGCCCCAATTTCTTGTTGCTTCCTCCAAATAAAAAAGTTCTTGAATATTTCAGTCTTTATGAAGGCATCATCATTGAGGAACTCTTCTTGATGGATCTCTCTCTCATCTTGAAACAGCTGAAGGGGTAATTCAATTTCTTCTTGTATGTTCTTTTCTTTCTTCTCTTTCCTGACAATTTTCCTAAGTTGGTGGTGATATTTCCTATCACCAGTGATTAGGAAACTTATTTTATCCTTTATCATTCATTGTGTCTCAAATTGAGAAGGTTCCCCTGATTCTATTCTTTGTTTCTTCCTTGGGAGCTCATTGGTTACCTCAATATAAGGTACCTCAACAAGGTTAACCTTTATGTTCTAGTTTGTTGCAGGTGGCTAATTCATGTGAGGTTGGATAGGTACTAGGTATCCTCCATCACTATCCTCTTCATACTCAGAGGAAGAATGCTTCTTAGGGCTTCTCTATTTATCTTCAATTTGGCCTTCCAGTTGATTATACAAAGTATTGTATGAATCAATCCTCTTAGAAATTCTTGCCAAATAAGGAACTTCTAGGAAAAATCCTCCAAAAGGAATCCCTGCCTTCTTTATCTCCTACTCGAAGTATATAAGGTCCTCATACTTGGTAACTCTGGTGGACACCTCTTCATCTTCCAGAATATTTCTGATAAGGTATTCTTCAATACATTCCTCATGCTCCTTGATAATAGGGATGCTTGGGGTTAGCAAATTTTTATCACTTTTAATGAAACCTTTAGGATCTACATACCTGCACAAGGCCATGCTCATCCTGTATTTCCCTATCCATTTTTTCATAGTGTCCATGGATATTTTTCCAATAGTGAAGTTATAAACCTTGAACTACCTGGGTGTGAAAGTACCCTTTCTATGGGGGGGAAAATGCTCCTTATCTATCCATATTAGCTGCCAGATAAACTCCATTATAGCTATTTTTGGAGGTACATACTATGGAAGTATGTGTCAGGGGTGGGAACATCCATAAACCCTAATTAAGGTAAAGGTTTTCTGACAGTAGAAATCTCCCCAATTGTGATCTCCTTCCCATTTGTTCACATACTAGAAAGGTCTGAGAAGTTGAATCACTTTGATTGGAAGCTCTGTCACATTTAGACCTAGAAAAATTAAAAGTGGATGCACAATCTAATTCTAAAATCCAGAGTACTCATTTTCATTCGAAGTGTAGTTCCAAACCCTAATCCAGAGTTTTATAGGGTTTGGTTGGTCATTGAATTGCATCCTGTGTGCTGAAAAGTTGGCACACTTCTATGAGTCATTGTATTCAAGATCACTCAAGAATGAGGTCTCAAATGGTGACTCATAGCTCCCTATTCATGGAGTGCAAGGGTTTGCGATGAAGGCCCTCAGTTTAGACCTAGTTTATGCCAATGCAAGTACACCATGAAATGAGAGATTCAAAGAGGAAGAGAATGAATGCTAGTCTCCATGATCATCAAATATGCAATGCAAATAAAAACTATTCTATATGATAACAATGCATGAAAGCAAACTAATCTATATGATAATAATGCATGAAAGGAAACTAATCTATATGATAACAATGCATGAAAGGAAATATGCAAACTAATCTATGAAAGAAATATGCAATATTAATCTATTGAAAGGAAATATGAATCTAAATTAACATGAATGTACTCTTAAATGGATTGCCATGGATGCATGAGAGAAGAAGACAAGAAGAAGAGAAGTTGCATGGTTCAAGCTCAAATGCTCAAACTCGCCTCCAAAATTGCTCTCCAAACCTGCAGCATAACAATAACATAAAAAATCTATCTCTCAAAAGAGAAGGAGAGGGCTCCTTATAAAGGAAAGTGTGGAGAGGAAAGCATCGTCAAGAGCAACGTGGGATAAATCCCTAAAAGGCAAGTTAGTGGGAAAAGCCCACCACTTAGGAATATGTGTAGAGAGAAAAGGATTTTTATTTATTTTTATTTGATTTATTTCCTTTTTTCATCACAAAGAGGGATTTAAGTGGGGATTTTATTTATTTAATTAAAAGAGGGATTTTCTTTTAATTAAATAAGATAAGATTATTTAATAAAAGAAGAGATTTTAATTAAATAAGATAAGATTATTTAATTAAAAGAGATTTTAATTAAATAAGATTATTTTATTTAATAAAAAGGGATGTTTTCTTTTAATTAAATAAGATTATTGATGAAATGATCAAACCTTAGGAAATATTGAAATAATTGAATTAATTACGATTTGATCAAGGAAATTGATTTGAATTGAAAATATTGCAAAGCATTGATTCAGGAATTTGATAAATTGATTCTGTCATTTGATAAATTGAAGAATGGGGGCCCATAGTCTAGGTGACTATTTTAGGGTGCATACATTTGCCCCTCTTTGACTAATGTGTGATCTTTATGGGAACACGTGTAGTTAAAGAATGCAGTTGAAGTGTGAGATTGATTTGAGATCACAAAAAAACCCAGATGTGTGATCAACGGATTTGAAAACATCAGGACAAAGATAAGATGTTTGAAAAAGATAAGGTCAACACCCCTATAAATAGGTAATTGACATGTCCAAGATAAGAATCTAAGAAAAGTTGCTCCAAGCGGACTAATTGATAGGATTGATAAATCTGAATCAAGGATTGAAATTTGATAGGTACTACCCCTTCATGATCGAAATTGAAATGAGATAGAGGAGAAACAACAAATTGATAAATTTGATCAAATCAAACTAAAGATAAGGTTCTTGATGTAAGATGAAAGATATAAGGATCACAGAACCAAGGTAGATCATAAAGCATGAAAGATTATGCCCCAAGGTTGAATTAGAAGAAAAGAAGTGGGGTGAAAGCGAATGGAAAAATAGAAGTTTGGAAGAGGTGGAAAGAAATGGAGAGAAGAAAGAGAATTCCCCAAAATCAATCAACTGTTTAAGATAGAAAATTTTGATTGAGATCACGAAAGAAGATAAAGAAATGAAGATCAAAACATGACCACAGTTGATTAAAATTCCACACGCAAGATGAAGGAAAAAAACCCTCTCAAACTCATAATGTAGCCTAAAATGCAAACTGACATGAAGTCTAACAATGCAAGCTACATGAAAATGCAAAGGTGTACTTGCAATAGAGAAACTATAACATATGATTTTGTGTTCATCATTCATTAGAGAATGTTAAGGAACATATTTTCATCATTGGGCCATTATTAATTAGCATCGAAAAATCACACAATCATCACCAGTCACAAGCGCAACTATGAAGATATGAATGTGATTTATATAGTATTGGAATGTGGAAAGATTCTAACATAAGCATCAAAGACATAAAGGTCAAGATGACTTTGATGTTAGCTTACCCAATTTAATGTAGCAAATCCACGCTCGCATCAAGGCATAGATGCGAGGATGACCAAAAGAATGGTTATTCAAAAATAGTCAAGGATGAAGCCTCAAATCTCCTAAGTGTGTCAAGGGAACAACAAGAGACACTAAAGAGTTTCAAGACCACACCCTCAAGTAGAAAGAAAATAAAAACAAACCCCATTCCCCAAGTCCTCTATCTATGCATCCCGGAGAGACTTATTAGACAAGGACACTCAACAAAAATCAATAACAATCAGCACACAAAGAAAAGATCATGACATAGCTTAAGAATTTATTGTTGTGTTTACAAATTTAAGTGTGTTAACTGATACTGAGTTCCGAGGATAAGGATCGAATGCTTGCAAGCAGGTAAGATCACATGAAAAAACTGGGTAAGACCAAACTGATAAGTGTTGAAAAACACTCGATGTCAGGGGTTGTATTGAAAAATACAGTTGGGGTGGTGTTGAAAAACACCATTTGTGAGATGTCCTAAAGAAGAAAGCTTACAAGAGACCAAATCTAACATAGTTATACCCCCTAGAAAAAGACAAAGACCAATTCTAGACCGAGGCAACAAGGACAAGGCATGATGGAGAAATGCTAAGTGTCAAGGACATGCGCTACAAAACAAGGGTGCAAAGGCCTCAAGTAGTGCCCATTTCTAGGTTTTCACTACTTGAATTTTATTACATTTTTTTGCTACCAAGGCGCTTGTTTCCAGGTTTTCACCAAGGCACTTTTTCTATATTTTTTTTGAATTTTTGAATTTTTTATTTTTTTGTATTTTTAGAATATAGATTTTTTTTGGAGACACATCAAAGTGCATATTGCTAGGTTTTCACTAAGATGGTCATTTTTCAGGACATTTTCCAATTTTTTGAATTTTTGACAATATATCATTTTTTGGGGATTTTTTCAGGATCAATAATTATGTACAAAGGGTGCCCCCAGACAGAATGGGCATCATGGATAGAACTTCTTCAGGTGTAAGAAATTGATAGGATCAGGGAGCTTCTCTCCCTCTACTTTAGACAATAAATAAGCACCTGACCCAAAAGCTACTGTGATAATGTAAGATCCAAGCCAATTAGGTTCAAATTTGCCCTTTTGATCTCTATGCTGTTGATTCTTAGGATTTTCACGTAGGACAAGATCTCCCACTTGGAATTATCTAGGGTGAACATTTTTGTTGAAGGCTTTGGATATGAAATTTTGATAAACCCTCATATGGTCAAATGATGCTTGATGTTTTTCATCTAGAAGTTCTAACTCTTGAAGTCTCATGGCGTGGTAGTCTTCATCTGTAACTAGATCTTTGAGGGAAACTCAAAGTGAAGGAATCTCAACCTCCAAAGGTAACAATACTTCAACGCCATATGCAAGGGAAAAAGGGGTAGCCATAGTAGGAGTATGAATACTCGTTCTATAGGCCCACAAAGCCAGATTTATCTGTAAGGGCCAATCTCTACTATTCTTACAGACTGTTCTATGTCAGATTTTAAGAATGGTTTTGTTTGATGCCTCTGCTTGACCATTTCCTTGCGGGAAGTAAATGGAGGACCAATGTTGTTTAATCTTGAAGTTCTACAGATTTTTTTAAGGTCCTTATTTTTGAACTGGCCTCCATTGTCAGTGATAATCTCGGAAGGCACTCCATATCGACAGATGATATGGTTAAGAATGAATAGAGAGACTATCTTACCTGAGGCAACATAAAGTGGGAGAACTTCTACCCATTTAGTGAAGTAATCAATAGCAGTGATAATAAACTTGTGTCCACCTAATGAGTTGGGATGGATCCACCCAACAAGGTCAAAGGCCCAGTGCTGAAATGGCCAATGAGATAGAGAAGGAATGAACTCCCTGCCTAGAGCATGTATCAGGTTACCATGTTTTTGACACTTTTCACATGAATTTACAAAAGCTACTGCATCAATCTACATTGTAGGCCAATAGTACCCCACCCTAAGCAACCTTCGGGCCATGGAAAGACCATTGGAATATCCCCCATAAATGCCCTTATAGATGTCAACTAATGCTTGGTTGGATTATTCTTTTTTTAAGCATTTAAGAAGTGTTCCATCTAGACCCCTCCTATACAAATTACCAGAGATAAGGGAATGGTGAGAGGCATTTTGGGTAAGTTTCCTGCATTCAGATCAATTAAAGGTTTCAGGTATAATGCCATCACAAAGGTATGAGTAAATGGCACCATAACGAGATGACTCATGACCAATACAGGTACAAATGACATGACTTTCTTGGAGTCATAGATAGGGTTATGTAGCTCTTCCACCAGGAATTCAAATCTAGATTCATGTTTCTCTAACTGAAGGAGTGAAGCAAGTGTAGCCACAGTGTTAGGTGCTTTGTTTTCTTCTCTAGGGACTTGCTGAAATGTGATGAATGTGAAGTATCATTTCAAGGAATCAACCATTTTCTTGTAAGGATCTAGTTTCTCATTTTTTGTTTGATATTCATCATTAACTTGGTTGATTATCAGCTATGAATCCCCATAGATGTGTAACTCTGTGATTCTCCATTCTATGGCCAGCTTAAGTCCATTTGTTAAAGCTTCATATTCAGCAATGTTGTTTGTACATGGGAACAATAACTTGTAAGAATTAGGAATCGTGTACCCATGAGGAGAAACAAACAACACACCAGCTCATGAACCATTTTGCAGAAAGGATCCATCAAAGAACATCTTCCATGTTCTTTCAGTCATATACATGAGGTGCTCATCTGGGAAGTCAACTTGAATAGGTGCAGTGTCTTGTATTGGGAAATCAACCAATTGATCTGCTATGGCTTGTCCTTTGATTTCTTTATGGTCAATGTACTCTATGTTGAATTCTGAAAGTATCATCATCCATTTAGCAAGTTTACCTATGAGGGCAGTCTTACCTAGTAAATACTTGAGTGGATCTATTTTTTCTATGAGGTGTATAGTGTGCACAAGCATGTAATGTCGCAACTTTTGGGAAGCAAACACAACTGCAAGGCAAGCTTTCTCAATGTTGGTGTAGTTAACCTCATATGAAACAAGAGTGCAGCTAATGTAGTATATTGCTCTTTCTTTCCCATGTTCATCAAGTTGAGCTAGTAATGCCCCCAAGGAAGATTTTGTCACTGAAATGTATAGAATAAGTGGCTTCCTTGGGATAGGAGGCATTAAAATGGGAGGATTTGCCAAGTATTTCTTGATTTGAACTATGCTCTTTTGACAATCCTCATTCCAAAAACATTTGAATCCTTTGTGTAAGTTCTTGTTGAAGGGTTGAGCTCTATCTACCAACTGTGAAATGAATCTCCTTATGGATTGAAGACGTCCTTGAAGGCTCCTCATTTGAATAATGTTTCTAGGAGGTGGCATATCTATGATTGCTTGTACTTTTTGGGGGTCTACCTCTATTCCTCTTTCCAAAATGATGAATCCAAGTAGTTTACCAGAGGTTACTCCAAATGCACACTTTTTAGGATTTAATCTTAGTTGAAATTATTCCATGCGATCTAGAATGACTTCTAAATCATCTAAGTGCGTGTATTTTTTCTTAGACTTGGCCAAGGTGTCATCCACATAATATTCCATGTTCTTATGCATCATGTCATGAAAAATGGTTGTCATAGGTCATTGATAGGTGGCTCCTACATTTTTTAATCCAAAAGGCATAATGTTCCAACAATAGGTACCCCATGCACAAGTGAATGCAGTCTTTTCTTGATCTTCAGGAGTTATCTTAATCTGATTGTACCTGAAAAAACCATCCATCAAGGAATAAATCTCATAACTCACAGTCATATCCACTATCATGTCTATATTGGGAAGTGGAAAGTCATCCTTTGGGCATGCTCTATTGACATCTCTAAAATCTGTGCAAACTCGAATGGATTTTTCATGTTTGGAAACTAGTACAATGTTTGATATACATTCAGCATAGGCAATAGCTCTTATGAATCTTGCATCAAGGAGTTTTTCTAATTCTTCTTTGACTAAGAGAGCTATGTAAGGATGCATCTTTCTCAATTTTTGTTTAATTGGTTTGACACCAGGAGCTATAGACAAGTGATGCATGATAATATTAATGTCCAACCCTGGCATATATGAAATAAGTCCATGAAAAGTTGATCTTATTTTTCCTTAAGAACTTAGTGTAAGCTTCTTTTTCTTGTGGTGACAAAGACTCGGCCAAGTGCACAATCTGCGGAGTCTCATCTATACCCAAATTGACTGCTTGTGTTGGTTCAATAAGAACTAAAGATCTATCTTGAAAGTATCTAGGGAGACGATCAAGTACCTCATCCTTAGGTGCCTCAAAGAGGTTTTCACCCTTGGATACATAATTAATTTTTACTTTTTTCGGTTATGACACCACCACACAGTGGTTTTATCCATCAGAACTACTATTATTTTGATTTTATTTTATTTTTATTTTGTGACTAAGGTACTTGATGCCTGGCTTGGTCATGCTAGTAGCCGGTTCACTGGTGGAAGAGACTACAGGTTCAATAGCATTTAAGTAATAGGATATCTTATAATCATTTTGAAATGTTAAGATCTCAGGTTCTTGGTAGCATTGGGACCAATCAATGAGGTCAGGATGAACAAGAGGTAAGTCAATGGTTGATTCAAGTTTATAAATGTGAATAATATTATCGTTGGTGACCGAAGAGTTAGATTCCATCAAGTATCCTTCTAAGATACCCAAATCAGAGTTCATCCTAACAAGTGAAGAATTGTCCACTAAGGCAACACGTAGGTTCAAATCCTCTAATCCTACACATGACTCATCAGCTACCTCGAGTTGAGAACTATAAGTGTGTATGACATCAACATCCATGTCAACTGTGGAATGCTCTGAGAAGGAGTCCCATTCATACTCATATGAACTTGTGTCTAAATTGTGACTAGGATTCTTACACCATGAGGGTTTGAGACATCTTGATGTGGAAGGTCTAGTGTCATCAAAAGTAATACATTCTCTTTCCATTAAATGAACAAGATTCTTTCATTGACATTCTTTGAAAGGATCTTCTACATATGAATCTTGTTCTAAAGTTGCAATTGACGAATGAGTGACCGGAATATCTGAATCTCCCAGAGGAGTTTAGTGGAAGGGACCCAATATTCACACATGTCTTACTAATTTTTCAAACTAGGTACATATTCTGGTTCATCTTCACTTTCTGACTTATCAAGGATAGGAGTAGTGTGCTTGTTGTGATTCACAAAGCCTAGGCCAACCGTCTTTTTAGATGTGCATCCAAAAATATGATGATCAAGAGGTTTGGCTCTAGCATCCAATCTGTGATTAAGAGGGCCATGTCTGGGATAGCCCATTTGTTTGACAAAATTATAACCTCTTCCATAATCCTTAAGAGAGGGAGAGAATTTCTAATTGTGCATGTATTTATCTTCTCTATAAATCTAGTCTCTAACAAATGTCTCTTCTTTCTCATCTTTAATAGGCACTGAGGACTCTACAAACGTGCCAAATAAATTCATAGCCAAAGAGGAAGGTCTCTTTTCTATTGAAGGATTTCCATAATACCGAGGTGACATTGGTAATATTGTGAGGGATTTGAGTTGATACCCCCCATGCCAAGGTCTATGGACTTGAGTTTGTCTTACATTCAGCTAAGGTTGCATCGAAGTCTTCTCCTTCTCTATTGAGGGGAACATGAGTTCCTACTGAAATGGAGTTAACAGATAAAGTGTTATCCCCAGGTATACAAATCTCTATTCCATTGAAAGGGAACTTAACAAACTGGTGATAGGTAGAGGGCACTGCTTGCATATCATGAATCCACGGCCTGCTGAGCAAGATATTATACGCAAGGGGGACAACATCAACTATTTGAAATAAAAATATATTTTTCAACATGGCCAATCCTAACAGGAAGGATGGCCAACCCCTTGGAACTTCTTTCTGCCTCATCATAGGCTTTGATGGTGATCCTTTTCCTGGTATCTATGATTTTTTCAGAATAACCCAACTCTTTCAAAAGACTAATGGAACAAATATTAAGCCCAGCACCCCCATCTATCAACACATGCCTAACACAGTTTTTGTAGATCATGACCTCAATATGAAGAGCAATATTGTGTGGGTGGCTCAAAGCTTTATCATCATCCTCCAAAAAAGTAAGGTAATGAGGGCTAGCAATGTGGTTAACCATGTTTTGGAATTGATCAATGTCTAAGTTGTTGGGGATGTTCGCTACGCACAAAGCATCCTCAAGGACTTTATTGTGTCTCAGGGACAACTCTAAGAGCTCAAAGATTGAAAATCTGATCTGGGGTTCTTTGCTACAAATCAACAAGATTATAGCTTGACTTAGGATTAACTGCTGGTTTTGAGGTGACATTCTTGGATGCCACTTGTTTTGGTTTAGTTGATTGACTTGAATTGGGTCCTCTAATGACAATGGGACCTTGACTTTGTGTGACAGCATTGAGAGTTTGTGATGACACTCTAGAGTTAGGACCCCTTAGCACCATGACGAGTTCTTCATCAAAGATAGGAGAAGAGTCTACGTCTAGATCATAACAATAGGGATCTTTACCCCTCATCATGTTGACATTTTCTTCTACAACTTCAATCATGATGATAGTATTCTCTACATTTGTATAATTGTAATTGATCTCAGCCTTGCCATTCTTATCTTTAGAGGTTTCCCCCTTCTCATACCTGGGAAACAGTTCTTTGAATGCCTTATAATCGGTGTTGGTGTTCAATCCATCTATCTTAAGTTTTCCATTTTCAATGAGATCTTGGATGACATGTTTGAGTTTCCAACAGTTTTCAATGTCATGTCCAATACCATTATGAAACTTGCAAAAGGCTTTATCATCCCACCAATGTGGCCTAACATCAGGTATATAATGCTTCATGGGATCTTGAGGATGTGCAAGGTTGTTAGCAATGAGTGTTTTCAAGACATCCTTATATGAATCACCAAGTTTTGAAAATTCATATCTTTCTTTCTTAGTCCCATCTTTATGTCTCGGCTTGTTCTCTTGTTGATTAGAGGCATTGAGTTTCATGGCTTGAACAACACTAAACAAGTGGAAAATAGTTTGATCTTTGGGTTGGGAGGAGTCCACAACTCCATCATTGACCACTTGTTTGTTCCTATTTCAGTGTGAGTTCTTTCCTTTATCCTTGTTAGAGTTATTGTTGTTTTGATCATTGTTGTTGTTGTTGTGTCCATGTTTTATCAAAATTCCTTGTTCTTTCAAAACATCCTCAATCCTACATGTGGTTTCAACCATGGTTTCAAAGGAATCAAAAACCATCTTCCTAACTTCATACCACATTTCAGGAACCAAGTTGCTAACAAGGATGTCAATCTTCTCATTTTCAGGAATGGTCCTAGAGTAGCGAGAGAATTGTCGTCTCCACCTTTGCAAGAAAGTGACAAAGAATTCCCCTTGATTTTTCTTTAAGTTGCATAAGTCCAACATGGTGATAGATCTTGAAAGGTTGTACGCAAAGTGTTGAAAAAATTTGTCGACAAGCTCTTTGAAAGTCTTAACAATAGGAGTTATTTTGGTGAACCATTCCATCGCTTGACCCTTAAGACTCCTTGGGAACAATCTCATGAGGTACGATTCATCTTGATCAAACTCAAAACTTGTGGTATAAAATTGGCACACGTGATCATGTGGATCTCCATTCCCATCATACTTGTCATATCGAGTGATATCAATCTTTCTAGGGAAGTCTTTCATGTTAACACTTTTGTCAAAAGGATTAGGACAAATTGAATCAAGTGAGAATGAACTCTTGGGTGCTAACATATTTTCCATCATACTCTTAAGTTGTTTGATCTCCTCCTCTTGATATGGACCTTGCTTCTTAATCTTCTTGTCCACATCATAGTTGTAGGGGACTCTAGCTCCCTTGTTGATTAAACTCTCTAGAAACTTGTCTTTGTTTTTCTCTAAATATTTCTCCACAAACTGATGGAAAAGTGGTTCTTGTTGCATTTTCATGAAGTCTTGGGAGCTGAGGTCAAAAATCAAGCTACTACCCCCATATTGTGAACCATGATGAGCATGTTGTGAAGGTTGTTTTGAGTTCCTAGGAGGTGTTCATCTCCTATAATGATCATGTCTTGAAGCCCTTCTTCCTCTAGGGCTAGGAGATCATGAAGGTGTTCTTGAACGTCTTCCACTTTGTGGAGTCTCAAGAGGAGTGGATAGAGGAGAGTTATTTCCACCACTAACATGAATTTTATTAAATTGGTCATTAAGTTGTTGAGCCAAGAGTCTATCTTGCTCCTCCTAGAGGGATTTCTTTTCTATTTCCAACAAGGTTTGTCTCTCCAACTCTAGGAGTCTAAATTGCTCTTCCTTTTTAGCTTGTTCATCTAGGAAGGCTTTTTTTTCATGCTCAATTCTCTTAATCCTTTCACTCGTGTATCTTGAAGATGTTTTGAGCAGTGAACTTGGTCTTGAATGTCAAAACAAATTATCGGTGTATGCTACATTTATGTGAGTGTCATAAGGTTCATCATCTTGGCTTTCATGTTGTGATTGCTTATCTTGATAGGCTTGCTTCTTACCTCTATCAACCCTTTGGTGTGCATCCATCTATCTAGTTGAGATAAGGGGTGAAGTCGGTTGACTTCCATGAGAGGAACCACCAAACGAAATGGTATCTCTATGTTTTGCAAATATGTCATCAAGGCATTTATCCATGTCTTCCCTCTCTCATTGATTCATTGTGTAACTCATATCCATATCCGAGTGAGAAGATGCTAAGGGTGTACCCAACTCACCAAGGTGACTTCTGGAATCAAACCAAACTTCTGAGTTGTTCCTAGGTGATTGATCAAATATGGGTTCTTTTCCCTTATGCTTTTGGAGAGTTTGAACTAAGGGTAATTGGTTAAAGACCACTTGAGGTTTCTTTCCTTGATCTACTTTATATCTTGTTGTAACTAGCATGAAGGAAAAGGTACTAGGTGATAGGATGACCCTAAGAAACATTGGTACCAAACTAGGATAGTAAAGGCATTCACTTGTCCAAAAGAGAGGTGATAAGATAGAATTTTGCAAGGGGTGTAAACCAACACTGCCACAAAGGTGCCCACTGAATGGTTGAATACCCTAACACATATGGATCAGGAGGATGATTTACCCAAGTTATATTGATTGAAATTGAATTTGTATGAAATTGAACGGACAAGAGATTACCAAAACTCTCCAAGTGTGTTATCAAAGAATCTAAAGGTTTATCTTCTCAAGAAGAATATTTTCTAGCTCACCAACTCTGAACAAGGTCACTTGTGAAATCAAAGATTACTAGTTAAAGAGGTCAAAATGCAAGAATCCAAAGTGTAAACAAGATTCTAACAGTGGGATAAGTGACCTAATCTGATTTGGATCAACCAAGGAGGACTGAAAAATGAAAGGATAGAAAATTGGGCAAGTTGACAGTTTGATACTTAAGAATGCAGATTTGTTGATTGTTTTGATGTTTTTCTTGATGTTTGGTGTATGTTTTGATGTTTCACTCACGCAAGACACATCAAGCAGATTGTTTGTTGTAAATAGAACAATCAGTCCACAACCTAGGTAAGCTAGGGAAATATATGTTGAATTCCCACTTGAACTGAAGTTCAGCCATGTCTACTCATAGCGGACAACTTAGAAGCTTGGAGGAACAGGATCCTCCTTATAGTGCACTCACTTCTCAGGCACACCAAGCTTTGAATCCCAAGGGTAATCACTTCCCAAGGGACCATTGTCTCTACTAAGAGACATGAAAATGTGGGACATCTTAGTCAGTCTCTGACCTTCCGCACCAACAGATAGAGGGTTTTTTGGTCACTAAAACAAAGTTTGTAGTCAAGGCATCCATTTAGGTAGTTATACTTGCAACAAATTAGCTCTATTATGGAGGCCTCCCAGCCTACATAAGTTATGTTCTATAGGTTTTAATGCACCACAAGGGTACTAAGGGAGATCTTCTTCCCGGTATAACACTATTGGACATTTACTTCTGGCTGCTATTTGATTGTATGTTTTTCATTGATGACAACATATAATATACAATAGTGTTCTGTATGTACTTATCAAAAAAATTATATTAACCCTTGCGTGGTTATATTCATGTTGTATGCATGTTTTTAATGCTTTGTTCATACATGCAAGATCAGATTTGATGTTTCAGTTAAGTTGTATTAATCTGTATTGGCAGTTACAGTTTCTGGAGAGTATCTGTTCAGAGCTGACGTATTTACCATGTTTCTTGAGTTGTGCCTATCTTCAGGATATGCGTGTGTATATTCATGATTAGTTATGAGTTAACCATGTTTGGTTAAGAGCGCCTATCATGTTTCATCAGGATCGTGTTGTTTGAGATAATTTGGTGGAGCCGACTCACTGAAGCATTGCGTTTGTTCAGTTCATGTTGCACAGTCTTAATCTTGATTGTGTGCTTAGTTAAGCCAAAAAGGAAGTTGGTGAAGTGTTTCCCATAGCCGTTGTGACCTTATACTTTGAGGAAGATACTTATAGTACATTTGTTGAATGCCAAGTGTGAATGAGAAGAAAAGAGACAAAAAAGGTATAGAGTAGAATATCAGTTAAGTTTCATTCATCAAGGATCTATGTGAAGAAGCAGTGGAAGATTACATTACATTGGAACTAATCAAGATAGTAGGTCTACTATATAGTTCATCATCAGATATAGTGCATATCTATTTTATAGAAGGTTGTAGCCTTCACCATTAAAGCAGTGAGCTTTTGCACAGTGAGTCCTCACCCTTAACAGGGTTATTTGTAAAAGACTCCTAACAGGGTCAAACCCTTAACTAGGTCACTATACTTATTGCATTGTAAAGAACAACTCCTAATAGGGTTGCAAGATCTTCTAATAGGGATTATTATATACAAGTATAGTTCATTGTGGGTGCTAATTCCCACCTGAGTTTTTACCATTTGGTTTTCTCGTAACCAAATTGTGGTGTTGTCTATTGTGTTATATGAATGTGCATTTACTTTATGGTATTCTGGAATTAATAAGAGAAAAGAATTAAATTAGCTGATAACTGATTCACCCCCCCCCCTCTCAGTTATCCTTTGGGACTATTCTAACAATTGGTATTAGTTCCAAGTGCCTCGAAGAGAAAGCCTAATAGCTTAAGGTAGATCAGATGGCATACTTCAAAAAAGAGAGTCCTGAGTTCGATGGAGAGAATTATCTGGATTGGAAAAATAAAATGATAACACATCTACAGTGTTTTGGTTTTGAGATCTTTGAGATAGCCACACAAGAAGTTGCTATTCTCTCTCTAAAAGACCTTGCAAAAGATGATGCTACTAGTAAACAAAAGGATACATTCACAGCTAATGCAATTGCCAAAGAAGCCCTTATAAGTGCACTATCTGAGAGTGAATTCTCTGAGATCAAGAAACTAGACAAGGCATACACAATATGAAAATATTTAGAATACATGTTTGAAGGAGATGTCCAAGAACCCTGCGATGCATGCAAAGACAAAACACATTAAGATCAAATACCATTTTCTTAGAGAAAAAGTTGCAGACAAAGAATAAAATTGGACTATGTGAGCACTAAAGAACAGTTGGCAGATATTTTCACAAAGCCTTTATCAAAAGATACTTTTGAGTATATCAAGGAGAAGTTGGGAGTAATTCCCTTTCCTGAGTTTGATTAGATAAAGTAGCAAGTACATTAGTCCATGGTGACTGATGAATGGTTGACTACTCTATTTCTGGAGTAGTACCTGTGCCTAATTTTTTATGGTGCCCTTTTCCATTGATGTCAAAGGGGGAGTATGTAGTTAGGGGGAGCATATACTCTGGGGGAGTATATAATCTTGTAACTTAAAAACACAGACAAAGGAGCTGCAACAGTGTAGAGGAATCTTTGATGAGGATATTGAGAAGATTGTAAAAAGAAAGAGGACACCATGTGTTGATGATGTTTTTAATATCATATGTTGCCATCAATGTCAAAGGGGGAGATTGTTGGAGATTTACTTCTGGCAGCTAGTTGATTGTATGTTTGTCATTGATGACAACATATAATATACAGCAGTGTTCTGTATGTACTTATCATAAAAATGATATTAACCCTTGCGCAGTTATATTCATGTTGTGGACATGTTGATGCTTTGTTCATACAGGCAGGATCAGATTTGATGTTTCAATTAAGTTGTATTAATCTGTATTGGCAGTTACAGTTTCTAGAGAGTATCTATTCAGAGCTGACATATTTACCGTATTTCTTGAGTTGTGCCTATCTTCAGGATAAGCATGTGTATATTCATGATTAGTTATGAGTTAACCATGTTTGGTTAAGAGCACCTATCATGTTTCATCAGGATCATGTTGTTTGAGATAATTTGGTGGAGCCAACTCAGTGAAGCGTCGCGTCTATTCAGTTCATGTTGCGCTGTCTTAATCTTGATTGTGTGCTTAGTTAAGCTGAAAAGGAAGTTGGTGAAGTGTTTCCCACAATTTTCATGATGTTATACTTTGAGGAAGATACTTATAGTAGTTCATTTGTTGAACACCAAGTGTGAATGAGAAGAAAAGAGACAGAAAAGGTACAGAGCAGAATATCAGTTAAATTTCATTCATCAAGGATCTATGTGAAGAAGCAGTGGAAGATTACATTACATTGGAATACTCTTCTTCACTTGTATATCCAAAATGGTAATCTAAAATACCAAAATAGAAGTTCATTTTAGAAGTCTTGCATGTGGGTTCCTATTGTAACAAAACAAAACAAAATGCAAGTACAAAGTTTAGCATGTTATCGATCAAGGCAACCTGCAAGATGATTCGTTAGTAGTCTTTATTTGAATCTTCTTTTCAATGTCCTACAAACCACATGTTAAACATTTTCAGAAAGAAAAATAAGAAAATACAGCAAACAACAAACAACAAACATTAGTGGTTAGAAACAACATGATAAATCTAGAAATTTTAAAATTTCTGCTGTCAAAGTCCGTGCAAAGATTCTCTGTGGGTTCTGTGAAGATTCCCTATGGGTCGTGCAAAGAAATTTTGAAAGGTTATGCGCGAAGATTCTTTGCAGGCCGCACGAAGATTCTATATGGGCTGCGTGAAGAAATGCCAAAAGACTACAAGGAACTAGAAAGTTGGTGCGAGTCTGTAGACAACTAATTAGAAAAACATCAAATATAAAGTTCCCTCTGATGCCAAAGTCTGCGCGAGGATATACCAGCAACCGCGTGACGAAATATCCCAAATCACGTGAAATATTGTAAAACTTCACGCGGGTGAGTGAGAAATTTTGCGCGAAACTGCACTGCAAAGTCGTACAGATGAAAAACAAATTAATCAAAATAAATAAGAAATAAGGCCGAAATTAATTTTATGCCCCACGGTGGGTGCCAAAAATGTGTGCTAAAAAGTTGGCACACTTCTATGAGTCATTATGTTCAAGATCGCTCAAGAATGAAGTCTCAAATGGCAACTCATAGCCCCCTATTCATGGATTGCAAGGGATTGTGATGAAGGCCCTCAGTTTAGACCTAGTTTATGCCCATGCAAGTACACCATGAAATGAGAGATTCAAAGAGAAAGAGAAAGAATGCTAGGCTCCATGATCATCAAATATGCATTACAAATCAAAACTATTATATATGATAACAATGCATGAAAGAAAACTAATCTATATGATAACAATGCATGAAAGGAAATATGCAAACTAATCTATGAAATAAATATGCAAGATTAATCTATTGAAAGGAAATATGAATCTAAATTAACATGAATCTACTCTAAATGGATTGCTATGGATGCATGAGAGAAGAAGACAAGAAGAAGAGAAGTTGCATGGTTCAAGTTCAACTGCTCAAACTCTCCTCCAAAATTGCTCTCCAAACCTACAGCATAACAATAACATAAAAACTCTATCTCTCAAATGAGAAGGAGAGGGCTCCTTATAAAGGAAAGTGTGGAGAGGAAAGCATCCTCAAGAGCAATGTGGTATAAATCCCTAAAAGGAAAGTAAGTGGGAAAAGCCCACCACTTAGGAATATGTGTAGAGAAAAAGGGATTTTTATTTGATTTATTTCCTTTTTTCATCACAAAGAGGGATTTAAGTGGGGATTTTATTTATTTAATTAAAAGAGGGATTTTCTTTTATTTAAATAAGATAAGATTATTTAATTAAAAGAGAGATTTTAATTAAATAAGATTATTTTATTTAATAAAAATGAATGTTTTCTTTTAATTAAATAAGATTATTAATGAAATTAACAAACCTTAGGAAATATTGAAATAATTGAATTAATTACGATTTGATCAAGGAAATTGATTTGAATTGAAAATATTTGTAAGCATTGATTCAAGAATTTGATAAATTGATTCTGTCATTTGATAAATTGAATGGGGGCCCATAGTCTAGGTGACCATTTTAGAGTGCTTACACATCCTTGGTCTCAAATTTTGTATGTCCATGCTGTTGACGTTGAAGTACAAAATTAAATGCATTAAAATAGAATAATGCATGATCTTAGGGTTGGCTATCTTATGGATATCTACAAGGCCTTGATGCATATTGTCAATGACATACTAGATGTAGTCAAAGTCAGTATTGGTAAGTGAGTTCTGAATGTCCAAGATGATCATCTGTAATTCTGCAAGCAACCTCTCACTGCCCCCATCCATTCCCAACACCCTACACATCCCATAAGAAATATATTTCATGTAGAAGTTCAAATCCTTGTAAAAATATGGTGCACTAGAATTTTGGAGGGGAGCTATGTAATTTCTATTTGATCTAGGCACATGAGCCTAGATCAATCTGTCAACAATGGTAGCCTCCCTAAATTACTTATTCTCTAACTTGGTTAAATCAATCTTTGTGGTGCATAGATGATATAACCCAAAGGCTTTCATGAAAGATTCCCTATCCAAACTAACCAAGGGCTTTTAATCACCCTTTTTGATAATTCTAGCAATGGGATCATACTTTTTGGCTATCTCAATTAACAAGTCTACGTCTACAAAGACATCTGGGACAATTAGTTTAGCCAGACCAAATGTCCAAGGGTTTGATATGGGAATTGGATTGTCCCTATTACTATAACATTATTTGAATAAATGGTAACTAGAATTCCCAAGAGTATTTGGATCTCTACAATTTGACATGTCATCAGAGAAAATTTCATCATTTACCTTTTTGTTTTGGTTGGTTCCAGGTAGTCGAGTCAAGGATTCATCAGAGTAGTTCCTCTTCACTTTCTTCTCTTCTTTTGTATCTTTATTTCCTCCACTGACTGAAACCCCACTTGGTCCTGCTTGGATCATCTTTATTGGCTCTAGGTTACCCTTTGAACTATTCTTCTCTCAGACATAAATTTTCTCTGAAACTTAAGCAATTTCTTCATTCTGTACTCTGAAAACTTCTAATCAGAAATGTACAAAGGATGCACCTATTTATAACTGAGAATTCAATGCACCAGTCTAGTCGATGACCTAGAAACCATTACTCAATCACTTCTATCATAACTCTTCGTGCCTCGCCATCAATTTTTTGTAGCCATGGCACCTAAAGTTGACATGTAATCAAATTTGAAAAGCCCAATTGGAAAAATTTATCAGTGCTTCTTTAGTTTTAAAACCTTATTATATGTGAAAAGGCTTTAAACTCGATATGATTGGTTGGATTTTCTTACTATTTTAAAGCTCAGTGAGCTTCTTGTACCCTATCACAATCTTTCCTCTTTAATGACCTTTTTTATATTTCTTTCCTTAACATGGTGCGAGAACAAATCCTCATGACTTTAATTTACTTTTACCATAGTTTATCTAGAGATTGTGTGACTGTGTTATCTCCAAGTCACTGAGAGTTTATCTTGAATCAGGTTACATCACGAGATTTAACACCACTCACATGATCTTCTTCTTCATCAACGATCATCTCTAAGTCGCTAGAAGATTAGCTTAACTCTGATCTCGTTCTAAGTTTACATGCTGGCCAATTATTTTAACCTTAATTTGCATCTGAATTACCTCTTAACTATGAGTAACTTATTTCTTTTTATGTCTGAATCATTGAATAAAGTTGACTAGGCTTCTATTTTAACCATGATCACATTAGGAGATTCAGCGACTGTAAGATCTCCAAGTCTCTGAATATTTCTCTTAACTCAAGTTTCTTCTAGAGACTTAACACTATCCGTTCATCTGATGTGAGATCTATGATCCTCACTGAATCTTTGATCTTCTATCTTAACCTTGAGTTCATTCAAACATCACGTGACAAGGAAAAATAATAACCTTTTTAAACCTTGAGCCTATCTAGAGATTCTGTGACTAACTAAGTCTCTGAAGCTGAGCATTTCAACTAACTATATATCTACTCAGAGATTATGTGCACACCACTAGGTTTGAGTCATATCAATGATTCAAATCTTTCTTATCAACTCAGCCTTTACTTTAACTTAACCTTAAGTCATTTGGAGATCACGTGAATGAGCTATCTCCAAGTTGTCGAATGTTTTTCTTTTCTTGGAATTTATTCTGAGATTTCACAGACACCATAGATCTATGAGCCACTTAAACACATGTCTTCATCTTAGCAATTATCTCTTGATCGCTAAATAATCCTTGAATTTTTTACTTCTTCTAGAGATTCAATGCCAAACACTCATCTCTATCATTATCAACGGTCAAGATTCACCCATGGAAAACTTGACTTGGATCTAAATTAACCAAATTTGACCATGGTTCATTTGGAGATTCAGCGACTGAATGAAACTTGAAGTTGTTGAATGATTCTTTTAACTCAGGTTCTATTTGGAGATTTAACGCCAACTCTCAGATATTTTCTTCATCATCGATCATCTCTAAATCTCACAATCCTTCTATACTTGATCAATTATTCATGAGATAATATGACAACCCTTAATCTTGCTATGATATAACACCCTACACTAAATCTTGAGAGTATATGCTTAACCTTGATTTCATTCTGAGATCACATGACTAAAGGCTATCTCACAATCTCAGAATGAAATTTACTCAACTTAACCTCAACCATAGCTCTATCTGGAGATTGCACGACAAGCTTTATCTCCAAGTCTCTAAAATATTTACTAAATCATGAGTTAATTAGGAGATCACGCACAAGCCACATGATTAAGCCAAGGATAATAACAAGATCTACGACTATCTCTTAATCGCTGAATAAAAGCTTGATCTTGGTATTTTTTTGGAGGTCACACACCAGTCGCTCATCTAATAAAAAATCAATGGTCTTTGTTGAATCTCGCAATCTTTCACTTAACTCTTATTTCTTTTGGAGATCACACAACTAAAAACAAAGTGAACTCTATTTTGACATTGGTTGGATTACAAGATTACGCGACTAAATGAGTCTCTAAAAGGGCACACGACTTAAAACCACATAAGTTACTCGACAAAAGTAACTTCAAATTAGAACCAGCCTATGAAGAATTATAAGGTTTTTTGCATGACAAGGAAACAAATGACCTAGGGCTTAGGGTTTCAAAACATTTTTGCACTCCATTGCTTGAAAAATAGGCACTTGCAGGAAAAACTAATGGTACTGTAGAATAGATCTTGACATTTTAATGCACAAACCAACACTGAGAACCAAAAATTTTAGCAAGACTCAGAAAACTAGAAATATATCCAATAGATCACTCCAAGGCTTTGCTATATTTACCCTTAAATTTAAATAGAGAAATCTTGTCCCTCCATTTGAGACACCTCAACAAACACAAATCAACCTTATCTCTAACCATTCAAGCTAACTCAACTCACATCAAACTCACCCCCTACCATTGGACAATCCTATATATGATGCACAATTAGAGAAATTCATCCACTCTCATCATAACATCAGCATTATAGTCAGATCCATTATCATTTGCATCCATTATAACATAATTAAAATCATCTTAGCATTGTAATGACAAATTTGCATTAATTTGAGCATATAGATTAGATCATTTAGCTTAATTCATCAGTCTCATTCTAAGGATTGTCAGTTTTGGAGTGTTTTTTAAACTAAGAGCGGGATTTTAGTCTTCTTAGTTAGAGATCCATAGGATGTTCTTGATGTTTTCAATTCAAAGTACTTGAATAGTTTAGATCATTGCATTTTGAATTGATATTTGATTAAAATAATCCTATGAATGTATTTTACATACACAGAAAGGTACCTAGGCCAACCTATAGACTGAGGTGATGTGGCAATTATGATAGGATGAGCTACCTTAGATAATGTTTAAGTCAAAGGTTAATTTATTAAATGATGGTTTGATTAAGATGTAGGTAGTTGCTAACTCAATAGTGTGAGATCAAGCTTGGAACTCAATAGACACAGTAAAGGATGGAGAAACCTCAACGAGATCAGTTCAACCCTTGCAACCAACATACACAACAAAATGAAACAAGAAAAAACATATAGAATAAGAGATTCAACCTTTTATTATCATCAAAAATCATTTACAATAGATCTGCAACATGTTATTTCACATGCCAGTCATACATGTCAAGAACACAGGCTGATTACATTCAAAACCATTCAAGTCCTACCCAAGCTAAGCCAAATAATCTTATGAGATCATCCTTTTCCTTAGGAACAAATCCATAAGCTTATAAATCCATCGCAACACCAAGTCAACCTTGAAAAGATTACATTCCCCAATAAATGAGTAAATATTTTACACCCAAATAGGTTAGGACCCAAATCTTAAAGAAAAACGTCCAATGAAATATTTAAGAGATGTGATCACATAAAAATGTTGGCCTAAAACATAATAATGATTTGGCATGATCACACTCAGAAAAACCAACCGAAAGATTAGGAAACCAATCAAAAAACACAATGACCAACCGAGAAATGAAGAATAGGACAAACACGTGAAGAATATGTCATAACTTATGCATGGTGAAACAAAATGAGGTGCGATCATAGGATAAGGTCCAACACAAAGCCAAAAACACATTGAAGAAACCACAACTCAAAAGAACAAGTATAGATCGACCGCAACGAGAAAAACCCAACCACTAGCCAAAATTAAGAAGAATAGACTAGGACCGGGTCAATCTCAAGATATCTCCTCGTAGAAAGAATGAAACAAGATGTGATCCTAGACAAAGGTTCACAAAGCTGTCTAGAACAAACCCATCTGATCACATAAGATAATAATCCAATGGCAGTGACTGCTACCTAAAACACCAAAAACTGCCCAATTGGAACAAAATAACAAACAAACTAAAGGAAAACTTTTTGGTTGATGCAATATTGCCAAGATCCTAAGATGCTCCTACATAACTATGAAGGTATTTTACATACACAAAAAGGTACCTAGGACAACCTCTAAACCAAGGTGATGTGACAATGATGATAGGATGAGCTACCTTAGACAATGCTTAGTCAAAGTGTAAGTCATTAAATGATAGTTTGATTAATATGTAGGTAGGTGTTAACTCAATAGTGTGAGATCATGCTTGGAATTTGATTGGGATTGTTTTGATTTATGGATTGGTTTTGATTTTTGGGTGAGACTTAGAATTTGGGTGACATGCAAATGAGACTTAGTCCTATATGTAAGATGAGGAAAATGGGATATGATAGCACAAGACTAATGTAAATCTAAGGATGGGGAACCAACAAACATGTTTGTTAAAAGGAGGTAGTTTTGGATTAACCTCAATCAATGGTGGACCTTGTTAGTAGTGATCTAAATTTTTTTTGAGTTAAGGTCGAGGAAATTTATATTCAAAATATATTTAGCCCTATAAAATACAATGTTTTTGTATTATTGAAGTATCCAGGTGTGTTCTTCTCTACGGTTAATGGCGTTCTCATCTTCTATTGTGCATTGGTAATCCTGATTGAGGTGGTCTTACTCTTTCTTTCTCCTATACTCAGGGGGTTATTGGATTGTGACTTTCTTTGGTTTTCTCAAGTCAGACATTTGTCATGCAATGATAGTATACCCAGGAAGATAACCAAGGTAGACGATAATAATGAGTTTTCTAGAGTTTATAACAAAGCCTAGGATTTGGAAAGAGCAGTCCTGCTGGACTTAACATCATTCCCGTCAAAGTTTAAAAGGTCATTTTTTAGTGAAAGATTGTTAGAATTAATAATCTTTCCTTGGTGTATTATTTAAATTAGGATAAACCAAGGTATCCTAAATTGTATTTTGTCTTCTAGTCCTAGTGGGAGGATATGTCACATTTTCATAATTCCTTTAATAAGGAAATTAGATATTCTTCTTTAAGAAGATTCTCGACACTTTTCACACACACTTATGAATGGTGGAATTCATATAATTGGGAGTTACATTCTAACTCCTCTCTCTCACCTCTATTTAAGAGATTTTCCTATCTCATTTATTTGGGATGAAGTTATTGAAATGTGTATCTTACTCTCTTCCTCTCTCTCTTTTCTCTTTTTAGGCTATGGCCTCATTCATAATGTCACAAAGGGGTTTTTCTTTGCTTTTCCCCTTATAAAATATCTTGTATCCTTTGCCTTTGGCTCTTTTGATGAATGCTCTTAGATTTGGTTTTCTCATGGTAATATTTCTCCCTTTCCTATCTCTCTTGGATTTTTAAAGTTCCTTTGCTCTTTTATTATTATTTCTTACATGGTATCAGAGCATGCTAATCCTTGTTTTGAGTGTTTGTAGGAAGGTACCATTAGAAGGTCAGCTCGTTTGATAGGAAGAAAGTTTTATTTATCTAACCATTTATTGCACCTCTCTCTCTCTCTCGTCCTTTTTTATTTTTTTTTCTAACCCTCTCTGAAAGGATTTCCACGAGAGAGTAGTTTTTTGAAAAAAAAATTGGGTTTGGACGGTTCACCACCAAACCCAGCTTAGTTTCTTCATTTCAAGTTTTTTTTAGTTCTATCTACACCCTCTGTCAGGCAACCACAAGGGTTTTCTCTCTTTCTTATAGGATTTTTCTAACGATTTGCATGCTTAATCTTTGTTTTTTGTCAGATTTCACAATATATCTAATCTTTTTTGCAAGTTTTCAATCCATCTCTTTGCATTCTCTCTACTAAAATATGTTAAATCTCATATTTTTCTTCTACAGGTTTTCAATATACATATAATCATATCTTTCTTTTGTTTCTTTATCTAGTATTTAAATCATTGATCATCTTTGTTTAACATTAAATTAAATCTGTCAAACGTTAAAAACCTTAGTAAAATATATCTCGTTCCTTTTATAAATCTACAAAACTATAATCTTGACTCGTAGTGTGTTCAAATAATGCTTGGCTTCTCATACGTAAAGGTTCTAGTGCTGCACAATTTGTTACTTTTATTTAAGTAAAAACTCTAACTTTTAACACGGGAAAAGTTGCAGTTAATAACACAGAGGCAACTCTGCTAAATTGGTGGTATCACCTCATCTTGGCTCGATCAATTTTCTCCTAGCTTTGCACAAATTTTATCCTTCTCCATTTTAAATTAGCCTCAAATTTAAATTCTTATCTATTTCAAATCCTATCAGCATGTTCTACAGGTTATCTGCATCATTAACACCATTTTGCATAAGCTTTTGTTTTATCTATTTCAAATTTAATGGTTAAATAGTTATATAATCATTACAATATAACTTTTAAAACATTTCTTTGTCTGATGTTTGGTTGCTTCTGTTGGCAGCTAACATTTCTCTTTATGTTCAGCAAAATCTCGCTTATGTTGGCAACTACTGTTTCTCTTTGTGTTCAGCATAATCTTTTTTTTTTATCGGTTGTGTTAAGAATAATCTTTATTCTAATTTTGGCATCATCTTTAGTCTAAGTTTGGCGTCTTCTATATTCTAAGTTTGGGGTTTTTCTTATAACATTTTTTTTTTGTCCAGTCTAGGAGGCATTTCAAAGCACATACATTATTATAATAGTTTATAATAGCGTTATAATTATTTCTCTATACTTTAACATTTCATTTTATTTTATTGTTCTTTTCATTTATTTTAATATACGTTTCCAATTTGAGTTTAGTGGTGTTATATTATACTGACTTGATACTAATATAGCAAGATAGGATTGTGTTTGGCTCTTATCCTTGCAGAGTTCTAACTCCTTTGCCTGCATTTTTACTCCTTACATTGATGTCTTTATGTCTGTTTCTAACGTATATGTTTGTCCCATCGATTACTTCTGCCTTGTATCTATTTTCTTATGTCATTTGTTGACTATTCTTTACCTTCGTACCGTTCCTTCTATTGTTCCACCTTCTCTCTACACTTATAACATGCAAAATAAAAAATCGTTCCTTCTGTTATATAAAACATGGCATAAAAAATGTATGGCATGACATTCTTCTAAAATAAGTTTATAAAAACTTAGTTTATATATGATAAGTTTAAAAAGGTTGCCTTCTAAAAATTATATTTAGTTTATATAATTTGTTTCACCCAAACTAAGTTTAAAAAGTCCAGCAGTATATAAAATGTATTTTTCTGCAAATTTTTTTTCATTACGTTTTTTAAAATTTCTTCTTCACTTACAAGAAAAACACTACTTTATTTAGTTCATTGTGTTCAGATTAAAATCTTTCATAACATAACTCTTTAAAAAAAAAATTACCTACACCAAATTCAATTTTTATTTCCTTTACTTGATAAGTCAATTCTCCTTTCTGCTAAGGCAACATATGAGCAAGCTTTTTTTAGTTCAAAATCTTTAAAGCATGTTAAGATTCTTTATTTAGATTTTTTTAAATAGTTTTAAAAGTATCTTTTCATTATGTTTTTTTGATAAATCTTAATTTTTTTTATAAAGTTAAAATAATTTAGTCTTAAATAACTTAAGTTTATTAAATTTTTTTTTTTTTTCATTAAGTTTTTAAAACTTAATTGAATTTTTCCTCCAATTTTTCAATTTTATATAGGGAGTTTTTTTTTTTTCTAGTACCCTACATTTATGCAACAATGTCTACTTTGATTCAAAATTTAGTTCAATAGTTCTTATGACTCACATGGAAATCTTAAAATTTCATTATTATGTTTTTTCCAAGCTAGCCTTGTACTTAATGTCAATTAATCCAACTCGCCTTATGTCATTTATGTTGCTCAGTTTTAATTTGTTCAAGTAATCATTCAGCATTGCCTTCCAGTGGATTATCTCATTATTTAGCATTAATTGCTATCTATTTTATATGATCTATTGTTTCATCTTTTATGAGTTCCATTTGATCCATTGTTCCATTTGTAAGTTGCACTTACTTCAGTTGATGTTTATCTACTTGTTCCATTTGTTAGTTGCACTGAGATGCACTTACTTTAGTTGATGTTTATCAACTTCTTCCATTGATTTATTTTTGTAAGTTGCGTTGGGATGCACTTACTTCAGTTGATGTTTATCAACTTGTTTCATTTGTAAGTTGCACTAGGATGCACTTACTTAAGTTGATGTTTATCAACTTGTTCCATTTGTAAGTTGCACTGGGATGCACTTACTTCGGTTAATGTTTATCAACTTGTGCCATTTGTAAGTTGCACTGGGTTGCTCTTACTTCAGTTGATGTTTATCAACATGTTCCATTTGTAAGTTGCACTGGGATGCACTTACTTCAGTTGATGTTTATCAACTTATTCCATTGATTTATATTTGTCTCTCTCATATTTATATGCAAATTATACTATTGTGATGATGAGTTTTCATACTTCATTGCTTTGATAATGAGTCACGTAGGTTGTGGATTGGCCACCCATTCACTTGCAGTGAGTTGCCTCATTAGTGGACTGTCTATATCCATGTGATTAATGCAATGTTGATGCAAGTCTTATTAGTTGACCTTGTATGTGGTCATTTGTGCATTAGTATGTTTTTTTTGTGAGAGCATTGATAATTTTTATTATAACTCACTTTGAGCATATGGTTTATCTTGATATCATGTCAGCTACATTGCACATTTTTATGATTGCTCCTAATTAATCTCATTCTAAAGTTTTTCAAAAATTCTCTAAAGTTGAATTATTTTATGATACATATTATGAGTTTCTTTTCAAAGGTGTACTGATTTGTATCAAGGGTAGATCTCAACTATGGGAAATATACTTATGGTTTTTCTATTCTTTGATTCAGGTGATATATCATGTACTTTTCCAAAGTCATAATTCAATCTCTTAGCTCTATCCAATCTGAAGTACCAATTGTAGCCATGGATAAATAAGACTACTTGAAGATGTGCCTATACTTCCACTTGAACACATTTAAGGACCCATATACTTCTGTTGGCTCTACCAAATATTATTGTACATGAAGTTTCCAGAAGGTCGCTTGCAAACTTGAAGACAATATAGTTTCTTCCTTATATTGAAGACCAAGTTGCAGATTTTTGTAAAAAATTGGGTTTCATACCCTTTGTTGTAAACACCCCAAGTAAATATTAAAGGGGGGTGTTATAATTAATAATCTTTCCTTGGTGTATTATTTAAATTAGAATAAACCAAGGTATCCTAAATTGTATTTTTTCATCTAGTCCAAGTGGGAGGACATGTCACACTTTTGTAATTCCTTTAATAAGGAAATTAGGTATTCCTCCTTAAGAGGATTCTCCACACTTGTCACACACTTATATGAATGTTGGCATTCATAGAATTAGGATTTATATTATAACTCCTCTCTCTCATCTCTATTTAAGAGATGTTCCTCTCTCATTTCTTTGGGATGAAGTTATTGTAATGTGTATCTTGCTCTCTTCCTCTCTCTCTTTTCTATGTTTAGGCTATGGCCTCATTCATAATATCACAAAGGGGGTTTTCTTTGCTTTTCCCCTTATAAAATATCTTGTCTCATTTTCCTTTGGCTCTTTTGATGAATGCTCTTAGAATTGGTTTTCTCGGGGTAATATTTCTCCCTTTCCTAGCTCTCTTGGATTGTTAAAGTTCCTTTGCTCTTTTATTATTATTTCTTACAATGATCCCATGAGAGTTTGGTAATGTTCCTACGAGATTTAAGGCATAATGAATTTTGAAAGCATTACCATGTGAGTTTGAAATTAATGGTTTTTGTGATATATTTTGGTGTATTGAAAAATATTTGAATATATTTTTGGTGTCAAAACCGTTGGACCTTGGTAGCAATCCTCTGAGAGTTTTGAATGACACTACCTACAATTAGCATACCACGATTGTCATTTTCACCAACAATCTTGCTATGTTTTCTAAGGTAAAAGTTTTCTAGATATGCCATAGAACTTTGAGGTTCCCGTGAGACTGGGTGTTTGTTGAGTTTGTTTGATGTTTTTGAATTTTGGAATTTATTCGGCAAAAGATGTTTTATGACCCAAATACAAAGACTTTTTGTAACAAAAGTGCTACAACTTAGGCTGACAAAGATATTATTCACTGAGTTTCCACTTGGGTTTCTCCATATACCTCAGACAAAGTGGAAAAATAGATATTTTAGTGTCATTATCTCCCCTCCACGACACGAGAATCGCCAGAATATCTCATTTGATTGGTCCAAAAACCTTGAGGGATTTATGTTTCACAATGAGGGGTATGTGTGGGGCATCTTAGTTGGTCTCTAACATTTGTATCGATAAATATATAAGGTATTTGGATTCTAAAACATTGGATCATAGTAAGGGAATCTGTTTGAGAGGTTATGTTTATGATATATTACACCTGACAAGGGGATTTCCTAGCTTGAAGAGGTTTCAATTTGTAGGTGTTAATTCACCTCGTGATTACTAAGGGAGATATTTATTCTGGCATAACGTTACTTATTGGTGTGACCTTTAGATCAAGAACCACATTTTTACATAGCGATTAGAGGAACTATGCTCTAGCCATTACCACTTGGGTTGTTCCCTTTAACTGATCTTAGTAAGGCAACTTGAGAGGTGGGCCCTCTACCTAAAAAAATAAAGTTGAGTATTTCTAACACTTTTCTCTTACACCCAATACCATGAAAGCAAGTGGAGAGGTGATGTAGAGGGTCTAGGGTCTCAAATCAAATTGTCTTGCTAAGATGTCTTCTAGGCTCTTTCAACCATCCAATGGTTCTTTCTATGCAAATTGATTATCCACCTTCCCAAGGTGTTCTAGGAATATTCTTAGGTATCCTTCCAAGGCTTTTCTTCCCTAAACAATACTCACTTCTCTAGGAGATCCAATCTCCCTCTCCAAGAGCCTCTTCTTTCACTTCCTCCCTCAAGCACCCAAACCCTTGCACTTAGGATCTTTCTAGGGACATGTAGTAGGAAATGTGTGAATGTGATTCACCTTCTTTCCTCTATGTTTCATGATCCTATAACCTTTTATTCTACTTCAATAACTTCACAATCTGACCTTGTCGGTAACAGGCCTAATAGAGACCTAATTGCATTAGGCCTAATTCATGATTTTGGGGGATATTTCTTAAACTTCCCACATAACCCTAACATATATAATTCGTTAGGTCAACTCATAGGTGTCCAAATAAGCTCTTCCTAGGTGTGAACCAGTCTATGACAAAGAACTTACATGAACTAATGGTGCCTCTGTCAACTGATCTACAATAACCCGCTCTTTGATTTTATTTCTATCTATGTACTAGATATTAAACTCACTGAATAACATGGCCCATTTAGCCATGCAGCCCATGCGTGTTGTATAGGACAGTAAGTACTTGAGTGGATCAACCTTTGATATGAGCTTTACTATATGAATAAGCATGTAGTTCCAAAGCTTTTGATTGGCCAATACCATCACAAGGCATGATTTTTCCATAGGATAATAGTTAATCTCATATCCCATGAGAGTGCAACTGATGTAGTAGATGACATTTTCTTTTCTTTTGTCCTCATGTTGGGCTAGAAGTGCACCTAGTGTTGTTGTAGTGGTCAAGATATAAAGTATCAAGGGATTCCTAAGAATAGGAAGCATCAAGATGGGTGTATTTTCCTGATATTCCTTGATCTTGTTAAAACCTCATTGACAATGAGGGTCCCACTTGAAGTAGGTCTCTTTACATAGAAAATGGGTGAATGATTGACACCTATCTGTGAGTTATACAATGAATATTTGGACAGACTAAAATTCTCCCTATAGAGTACACAGTTTGAGAATCCTTGGGGGAGGAATTTCTAAGATTTATTTGACCTTCTTGGGGTCTACTTTGATGCCTCATTTGTATATAATAAGTCCAAAGAGCTTGCGTGATCTAACTCTGAAGATGTACTTTTGGGATTTAACCTTGACTGATACTTATGTAGTCAGTCAAAGATACATTCTATGACCTTCAGGTGATCGATCCTAGTTTTTGATTTTCTAAAGATATCATACACATATTCTTCGAGGATTTTGTGTATCATTTCATGGAAGATTATTGTCATTACCCTTTCGTATTTTTCCCCTAGGTTCTTGAGACTGAAGGGAATCATGCTATAATAGAAGGTGCCCCATGGTATTGTGAAGGTTGTCTTGTGTTGATCTTCTTCTATGACGTGGATATGAATATATAAAAATAATTCATCCGTGAGTGAAAAAATCTCATACCCCATATTGAGGTCAACAAGTATGTCAATATTAGGCAGTATGAAATCAACTTTCAAACATGCTTTGTTTAGGTCTCTAAAATCCATTCATATCTCGATATCTTTTGGTAGGCTTAGATAGTGACACCATGTTAGAAATTCATTCCAAATAATCAATGGGCCAAATGAACTTGGTCTCCAATATCTTTTCTAGCTCTGCTTTGACTAGGAGGGCCACCTTGGGATGCATCTTTCTAAGCTTTTGTTTAATAGTTTTTGATTAGGATCCACGACAACCTGATGGACCACTAGGTTAAGGTTTAGCGCAAGCATGTGGGCGTAGAACCTATTGGAATTGGTTATTGTTTTTGTTTGCATTCATGTTTTTTCACTAATGTCAACATATGTTTCTAATTGGGACAAAATAGACTGGTTATTACTATTGCTAAGATGACTGACATAAGTGTAAGGGTATTGTATAGTTGATTTAGAATGTGTAAAGATAAGGATGTGTACATGGATGTTTTATGATCTTATGTCTAAGGTCATGTCACTTAATATTTTAGATTGAGTGAGATACAGTTGTTTTAGTGAATGCAGGATACTGGACAGTGAATGTTAACTATTATAGAGTTAGTCTCTGAGTTTTGAGGATAACTTGCGTGCGATATCAATTCATGTTATGTGAGCTTGGGGAGTGGAAAAAGACATTTTAGGAATTTTTTTAATGATTCTCAACTTGCAAGGCTCTTGGTGATGTCAGTTGTGGCATGTGGTCTAGAGGAGACCTATTTGGGGCTGACTTCAGAGATGGAGAATGTATTATGGAGTGTGAATGTGTATTACGGATCTTGGATTATAGTTGATGAGTTTTAATTGATGTTTACTTATTATAGGTACTGTGTGTATCTTAGCAAGGGGTTACGTAATTATTTTTGCATTGGGGAAGTATTAATTGGCCAACCTAATTGCTTATTGTAAATTTTTATAAAAGAGAGTTATTTTATTTTGTGGAGAGTGGTAACAATGAAGTGTGGAAGCTGTGAGATTTTTTTTGCAAAGTTTTTTGGATGTAGAACATAGGTTGTGATTAAGAGACTTCATTGGAACTGATCAAGAAAATATATTTGTTATTAGATAGTTCATTGGTTTGTATATTTCTTATACACTTGTATTTCAGACAGTAAGTCCAAAAGGTGGATTTAGCCTTCTTTAGATAGTGTGCCTAGGAAGTGAGCCTACTGTTACTCTTGACTCTTAATAGGGTTTGTCCTTTAACATAGACTATGTACTATAATGGATTAATAAGCTCCTAACATGGCTAAATATTTTAGCAGGGATACTATACTCTTAGTACACTATTTGTGGGTGCTAATTTCCACTGGGGTATTACCTTTAACAAAGTTTCCTCGATAACAAAGGATTGTGTTATGATGTTTCAATTATTGTGTTATCATTTGGATTAAAGTTTTAGTTTAAACATTGTTTAATAATCTATCTCGCAACTAATTCACCCCCTCTCAGTTGTATTTCCAGACTGTTATTCCTAACAATTGGTATCAGAGCTTCTGGTCCTTAGAGAGAAAGCTTAACAACTTGAGGTGATCCTAAAAATGGCATACTATAGGAAGGAGTGTCTGAAGTTTGATCCTGAAAACTTTTATAGTTAGAAGAACAAGATAAGAACTCATTTGTTGTGTTTGGAAATTAACTATTGGATGACTACAAAGAAATATGAGCTGGTCAAGACTAAAGATAAACTAGATAAAGCTACAAATGAAGAAAAGAAGTTGTTTTCTTGTAACATAGTTGCAAGAGAAGCACTGATTAGTGTGCTCTCTTAAGGTGAATTCATAGAGGTTAAATATTTGGATTCTACACATAAAATTTGGTCAATATTGGAAGCACTATATGAAGGAGATAATTTTACTAAGAAGGAAAAGTTACAGAACTAGAAGACAAGGATGGAAAATCTAAAAATGAAAGATGATGATAATATTACAGCATATGTACAGAGAGTTACAGAGGTTGTTATTGGCATTAGAAACTATGGAGGCATATACAATGAAGAAGAAGTGATGATAAAAATTCTTATATCTTTGACACATGTTTATAAAACTAAAGTGCAAGCTATAAAGGAGATCGTACCTTTGACGATGAACTTCAACAGAGAGATGTTGATTGCAAAATTATCTACTTTTGAGGCTACAAAGTTGGGAGATTCATTACCTAAGGTTGAGAAAACATTCAAGGTGACTGTGCATAATAATAAAAAAGCTTTATCAGGGGCTACGAGCACTAGCAGAAGTGACTTGTGAGAAGAGCTTGGTGAATATGTTGATGACTGGGAAAAGATACAGGAAAAAGAAAGGAAGTTAGATGAAATTGTGGCCCTGATCGCTAGAAGAGAAAAGAGAGGTAAGGTTAATTTTGAAGGAAAGTTACCTCTAAAATGTTTTTCATGCAATAAGATAGGTCATTTTGCATCTAGATGTAGTACAAGGGTTCCTAAGCATAAATCTAAGTTTTACAGACCTAAGTATTCCGAGGATAAGGAATGTTACTGTAGACATCCAAAAATATTAATATTATTATAAATATATTTCTCCCTCTTATTCCTTCTAACTATTTAGTTTAATCAATTTAATAGCTTCATTTGCTAGTATTTATCAATAGTGTAAATACTATTCCAATGTATTTTATTTAAATACATTTGTCTCATGAAATTCCCTTTTTAATAAATTTACATTTATTAAATCCTCCATTTTCCTA
>MU223461.1:2428348-2445124 GCA_018584345.1 Thuja plicata | reverse complement strand
TTTTCCTTTCTCCTATATCTGGTTTTTTCTCCATTGTAACAGAGGATGTTGAAATTTATGCTGCTGGGAAGTATTTAGGCTCTTGAGTCTTGTTTCTTTGTGTTCATGGTCTTGTAATGTATAGTTCTAGATGAATTTCAATGAAGAATGATAGAATCCCTGTTCAAATATCTGTCTGATGTCTTTGTATGTTTGTCTTTGATTCTTATGTATTGATCTGTAAAGCATTTTAATACATCAGCTATAAGGTAGCTGTGAGATTGTTTCTGAGTCTCTTTCAAGGAGAGAGTAATTCTTAGGAGCAAAATCTGTGAATTGAATGTCTATATATGAATCTGATGTCTAGATTTTGAAGTGAAAAGGGTGATTTGTAAGGCATTTCACTTGGGTTTTGCGAGTTTGGATTTATAGTTTTCTAGGAATGCATGTGTGTTTGACTATGTTGCCCAATAGATAAGGCACTGGTCTCCTTCTTGTCCTGCAGTTTCTTCATCAAACCAATTATTCAAATAATTTTAAATTTATGTATGAGAGGTGGAATGTTTATGTCTTGCATTCTGTGAATGTAAGGATACATGTTAGTTTCTTTAAAGAAGAAATCAATAGGTTAGCCTTCCTAGGTCTAAGAACCTAAAAAGAAGAAGGATTATAAATCCTTAATCCACTATGAGATTCTCTATCATTCAGTGAGTCTGTAAGTAGGTACACCTGCATGGGTATGTGTAGCCCAAAGTGTAGAAGGATTTTCATCGTTGTTAATTAGCCTTGTTCATGTATGAATCTTAGTTGGGAATAGAGGGTCAGGCATTTATTGTTGTTTTAGTTGATTCCTACAAGAAAAAGAGCTAACACTCATCATATCAGCATGATTGAACTAGGCTCTTAAGTGAGTCATGTCGTACAAAATGATTGCGGGGACACCACAAAAATACTATCAACTAATCAATCTAGCAACCTACCTGATCCCTCCCTGAAAGCTTGATAATCGGCTAGGCAAGGAAGATATTAACTTCCCAGAGAAACTCGCACATTCATGCCACCCTGAGTGTTTGGAGTCAGCTAATACGACATCATGGAGCCATAGTGTGCTTGATGGTGGTCATATTCTGATTAGCTCTTGTATGTGTGCCTACATATGCAGATAAAGGTTTTCAAGCTCACCACATCCTTAAGGTAGAAAGTGCATGTACGTGTTTTCAGTGTTACAAACCTTGTACAAAATAGTTCTTGAACATACACAAATCTAAAGATTTTGAAAGTCCTTTTGCCAAGGAGATCAACATTTCATGCTTCTTTCAAGGTTGCTTTGCCTCTTGCAAGATTGTTTGCTCACAAATTACAAAAGTTCATCACTTGTTCCGAAAGCAAAAACAATCCAAGGCACACTTGTCATAGTCACTGCCTACAAAAGTATCAGATTGAACTCATGTCCCATTCCACCAAGCATCTGAAAGTGAAAACTCCTTTGCCACATATCTACTGAGAACAAAAGGCCATAACCAAAGAGGCCAAGAAATATTAGTATATCACTGAAAACATTAAGGCAAAAAACCACAAACTTGAGGAATACGAGAGGGTCCAGTACAACTACAAAATTCTTTCTTTTCTACAAAAATTCTGCACCAACAATGCCTTCATTCACTTTGATCGCTCCACCAATCCATCCTATCATCCAATTTTTCATGCAAACACATGTACTTGATTTCACACAGTATGCCTAGCAGCTTCATAACTACAATCGATCACTCTTCCTCTTCTTAGATCACTTCTCCTGCATTTAGGACTTCCCTAGTTGTCGTCCCTAGAATCACATCACACATCATCCAAAGCATAATCCTAGCATAAATCTGCATTCAATCCTAAACTATCCTAGTTAATCCTAAACCAATCTTAGCAAATCCTTGATCCATCCTAGCAACCTTGCATCAACTTTTAGCAATCCTTATTATCATAGAAAGCGCATCCTTCACTTGATATCCTAGCCTCTTTTTGAGTTTCTTACCCTTCATCCTAAGTCAAAGATCATCATCTTAGGTATCTTTAGAATGACACACTTTTCTAAGATAACCCCCTCCATCTCTGAAACCTCATCACCTTGAGCAAAAGGTTTGTTCACATTGATCGCGAATCCCATCAAACCGAAGACCACAAGTCTATCCTAGGTTTTGGCAATCGCATCCACCTTGATCATACATTAGGAAAGCAATCCTTAATCAGTATTTTTTTACCAATTCATCCTTAGTCTTTCAGGAAGCATCCTCGTCATCATAGATAGCATTATCCTAAATCGTCATCTTAGCATCGTCATCCTTAGTCTTTTTTAGAACAATCCTTGCATTTTATCTTGTATCTTGCATCCAACTCTTTAGGACATTCATTTCATGCCACCCATCACATGAGCCACTATGAAGGGGAAAGACATGGCCCTTAATCAGTCAGCTAGTTCATCTGACCCAATGATAGATCATTCTAACATGATGGATTATTTTGATCCACGACAGAACCTACCTATCCAACACATTTGGGTAGACACTAATGAGATTCCCACCATGAGTACTATTGAAACATTCATCAATCATCTAGTGCATGTTCACATGGTAAGAGCCATGAGTGGATGTAACAGCAATCAAGTACTCACCGATATTTAGCAACAAGGAATCCAATTCCCACCTTGGATATACCCACGCTTATTACACAACCTATGGGAATTTCAAGAGTAAGTTCTTATACCATCCAAAATGAAGTTGTTGATCCCCTTCAGCGAGCCTTACAGGTAGGATCTCTTATCTCATAGATGATACAACCTTCCATCCCACCTTCCATTGTGCACACAACACCTCCATCTACCTCGGTCACAATCATGGGATCCCCACCTCCTAATCCACCATCTACAATGCAAGCAATACATCACATCGCTATGCACCTGCCTGAGCCTCTTCAAAACATAGTCACTTCACTTTCCCAAGAAATCCCAACATTTGTTGCACAATTCCCACCACCACCAGTCAACACTCCACAAACCAACATTCTACCCATCCCTACTCAGCACATTCAAAATATAGCAACCAGTTCACAGCATCAAAACACTCAAATCTCCATGCCCATTCCTCTCTTTTCCTCCACAGCATACCCACAGCAGCAAGCATACTTCACCACAGGCATGCCACCTGCCAACACCTATAACCAACCCTTAGTTCCACAAGGGCCCACTTTCCTCACTCCGCCAACAACACACTCACAATGTATGCCAACAGTTCTTCCGCAAGCACAATTCAACCCAATTCCTCCACCACCACTTCCTCAAAATAGTCAACCAGCACAAGGTGCTTCCTCATCCACTTGGAATAACTACCAAGCTGCCATAGAAGCCTTGGGCATACCTGCATAGTAGCAGACCACCAATCCATTTACATCCTGTACACAGCAACCACAATTCAACCCCTTCACCTCAACACAAATTCCTATCCCCCCAATCCCGCAGCCACAACCAATCCAACAACAACAACCTCTTCAGCAGCACTAACCCCAGCAATCCCAGCCACAAAACACAAACCCCTTTGCTTCTCATGCACATCCACAGTATATCCCTTTCACCATAGCACCACCTCCTATTCAACCTACCCAGCAACCACAACCATCAGTGCAGAATCAAAATCCAATCATTGCATAGGTGGTACAACAAATTGTGAATCCTTTTTCAAGTATGCACTCCACCACCCTATCTACCCAGCTATGCCAACTACCTGGCTATGCTATCTTCCACTACCTCACAACTATTCCCTCCACCATAGAAAACTAGTGCGCCCATCAATCCCAACTACTTCATTCCACCCGCTGGGGGCATTCAACCTCAGAACACCTATCTACCATCCTTTGGCAATATCGCACCACCACCCAATGCAAGTGCACAGTTGTCTCAGCTCACTTATCCAACACCTCAGCAGATACAGGCCTACTTCCAACAAATACAAAAATAATATGCATTGTCACCCCCTCCACCATACTATTCCCCTCAGTTATAGTTCTCATCACCCCAACAACCTATCTATATCAACCAAACACCGCAATACCCTCCACAAAACCCTCTGTATTCACCAGCTCCATTCGACCCCTATCTCATGAGCGGGATAAACATGCTAGAAAATAACAATCCCCCACTAGCCAATTCAGAATGGGAGGAAATGAAGAATGCTTTAAAAGAGCTACGTGCTGGAACTGAAGCAAAGACCTTCAAATTTGAGGAAGTTTGTCCTTACCCATTTGATAGATCTATCAATGCCATACCCTTCCCCAAGCACTTCGAAACACCCAAGTTTGACAAGTATCGAGGGAAGGGCGATCCTGTGAGCCATATGAAAGAATTATACATGGCATGCCAAGAAGTGGCCTATAGTGATAACTTCCTCATGAAGCTATTTCCCAAAATCTTAGGAGGGACCACTCTTGAGTGGTTCTACAAGATCCGTTACGGCACAGTCTCTACTTTCACCGAACTATCAGAGAATTTTATGGCCCAATATGCACACATTGTTGAGAATGAACTCTCCCTGCTCGATTTATGTAATTCCAAATAGAAGGGACGAGAAATCTTGGCAAATTACCTTCAATGCTGACAAGGACTTACCACAAGGTTGTCCTATCAACCCCCCGAGCAACATCTCATCAAGATCTTTATTAACAACCTTCATCTCAAGCTTGCCTATCATATGCGCATGAATTGTATACAGACCTATCAAGACATTAGAATCAAAGGCATGGATCTTGAAAGAGGTCTTGTAGAAGATGGTGCCATAAAGCACTATAAAGAATCACAACCTCACAGAGGCAACAATGATCGCTCTAGGTATTGGAACAAAAAAAAGAATGTCATAACTGATGGAGCCACTCAAAAATAAACATGTCCAGATTGTTATGGCAGGTCCTCAAGCATCCACTCCCATATACCAATAGCCACAACACTATCCACAGAATTCCCCAGTGCAGGCATACCAACAACCACCGCACTATCAACAGAATTCCCCAGCACTAACCTATCAGCAACCGCAGTATCAACAAGTTCCACCTCCCCCAGCATGTCACCAAGCAACCCACCACCAACCCACGCCACAACAAACCATATGTCTACAACAAGCTAACCAACCTAATTATCAGCATAATCCCCAGCATTTCCAGCATCAGACTAATGCAATATCAGTCCAACGGGGACAGAGAATATCGAGAAGAGATCAAAATGCACCTAAGCACATGTTCACCCCTTTGGGTGAACCTATCGATGTTATTTTCTGAAGAATGGCAGCAGCAAACCTGGTAGTACATCCTCCACCGACGCAACCTTTTGATGACTCTTCTCCAAAACTGCAATGGTTCAATGCCAACAAATATTGTGACTACCACCGTGTTAAAGGACATGCCATGATCAAGTGCATGAAGTTAAAACACTACATCCAAGACCTAATTGATCGCAAGGATATTGAAGTAGATTCTACAAACAAAACCTCACCCAATAGCAATCTGAAGATCTATCAAAATGTGTTCCCAAACCATGACAATAACACGGGACCTACCAATGCACACATTGCTTCAAAATCCAATCAGGACAAAGGAAAACAAAGTGCCCATACCAGTAATAACACTACCACTCATGTTGAGTGTGGTTGCATCATCAGTTGTATATCCCAAGTCGAGCCATCTGTCAATGTCATTCATGTGAAAGGCACCGATACTAATTGTGTTGTTACCACATGTCGTGGATGCATAACTATTGTTGGTGCTAGTATTGCCTCATCCTCTAGGGCACAATATAACTTATTGCAATATCTAGGGAATACACCCACCCAAATATCCATCTTGGATCTCTTGCACACATCACCAGTCCATCAAGAGATCTTGAATAAAGATTTGCAAGAATCACGTGTTCCCAAAAACATGGATCCCGGTCAGTTCAAAAACCTTGTGAGTCACTTATCCACATCTTATGCTATCTCTTTTAAACCCACTAACATGCCATCTATTGAGCTTGATCATATCCTCCCTCTTTGCATCGTCATCATGGTCTGAAACTTTGATGTTAAGAGAGTTGTGATAGATAATGGTTTGGCCTTGAATCTATGTACTTTAAAAATTTTAAGGGAACTGGGATACACTGAAGCTGATATCATGAATGATGTCATCATAATCAAAGCCTACGATAATCTATAATGAACATCAGAAGGTACAATATCCTTGCCCATTCAACTGGGTCCGACAGTATAAGAGACAATTTTCCATGTGGTTGATCTTGACCTCCCATACAACATCCTCCTGGGATGCCCGTGGATTCACTCTATGCAGGTCGTCCCTTCCACCTATCATCAATGTATCAATTTTCCACAGAATGGAGTTGAGATCACTATCCATGTAGATCCCAAGCCCTTTGCATACTGCCATGCATTAGAAGCCTCCCATCCAGATTCAAATCATTGTCCTGGGACTGACCTTGGCACATCTATCGCCAGTTCCTCCACAACCCTTCTAAATCCAAACACCATCCTTGCATCCACTCTATCCACTATCGAGATCGACCACCAAGGCTGTGGAGAATACATTCTAACTGATGCCTTCGCTATTGGAGCCCTCTCAGTTGATCCACATACCCATGGGCATCCATCCAGTTACATTAAGAAAAAGCCACCTGAACTAATGCAATTGGGTCCTACCACCTTTCTTTCTCAAGGTATTCCAAATAGCCAGGAAATAACACCTAATATCAATCAATGGCTCTACAAAGATACCACACCTCCTGACAATGGCATCCTAAATCGCTTCAAAGATAAATATCCCTCTACTCACAAATTGGTCACCAAAAAGTGGAACTATCAAGGAGGTGGACTAGGCTCTGAAGAACAAGGCGTGAGATCCCCCATTGTGCCCTCCAAACTTCAAAAGCACATTGTTCTGGGATTTTAACATGATACATCTGGCCTTGGCCATAACATGATTGGGGGCACTAAGGAAACTAGTCTAACCTATCACATTCCCCTGGGTAACATATGCAAATTTGAAAATATCCCAGAAGAGAAAATTGTGAGAGCTTATGACGATATTGACGATGAAATTTTCCTCAAAAACTTCATCCTTCTCTAATTATCCCTCCACTTCATTTTACTTCCACTCCTCCATCCTAAACTCATTAACTGGGACCAACCAAGTGATCCTGATAGATGAGTTCGAAAGCATGGCAGCACTCCTAAACTTCATGGGAGCTACAAATCAGCAACCAGATTGGGGGTAGACTTCCACACATGTATACACCTTGAACCCAAAAGCTTACTTTGGGAGAGAGGAGGACTCTAGCTGCAAAATTGAAAAGAAAAATAAAAAAGAAAAAAATGTATCTCTTAGTGAAAACCCTTCTAGGGAACTATTAGATCAGAAAAAAGAAAAAAGAAAAGGTGTATCTCCTAGTGAAAACCTTTCCAAGGCGCCAGGAGATGGAGATTATCCTCTCCCTATCATCCATGATTACAGGTCAGAATAGTCATCTATTCTCATCGAGGAAACCCAGCCTATTAATCTGGGTACAAAGGACTAGCCTCGCCTCACTCACATTGCAGCATCCTTGATAGAAGTAGAAGAAATGGCCTTCACAACTCTTTTAATAGAATATCCAGACATCTTTTCATGGTCCTACTCTCACATGCCTGGCTTGGATCCAAAACTTGTAGTACATCATTTATCCATGGATCCTAACATTAAACCTATCAAACAAAAGCTCTGGAAAATGCATCCCAAAGTTGCATTAATGGTCAAAACATAACTTGAAAAGCTCTTAGCAGCTAGAATCATCATAGCGATAGATTACTCAAACTAGATTTCAAATATGGTCCCAGCCTCTAAGCCAGATAACTCCATCAAAATCTACACTGACTTTCGAGATCTCAACAAAGCATGTATAAAAGATGACTTTCCATTGCCTAATATCGACATGATAGTGGACCTCACTACCGGACATGATATGTTGTCTCTCATAAGACAACATTTACAACCCCACGGGGTACCTTCTGTTACAACATGATGCCATTTTGGCTCAAGAACGCTGGAGCAACATATCAGAGGGCCATGACCATCATCTTTCACAACATGATCCATAAGATCCTTGAAGATTACATGGATGATATATTGGCTAAATCACAAAATAGAATGGATCACCTAAATGATCTAGAGGCAGTGTTTGATCGACTTGGACATTATGGTCTCAAGATAAATCCAAAGAAATGTGTCTTCAGAGTTACATCAAGAAAGCTCCTTGGCTTCATCATATAACGATGTGGCATCGAGATAGATCCTAAAAAGGTTAAAGTGATCATGGAAATGCCTCCGCCAAAGACACTCAGATAGCTGCGCAATCTACAAGGAAAGCTTCAATTAGTGCGCCGCTTCATATCACAGCTTGCAGACAAATTCCAACCTTTCACGCATTTGCTGAGGAAAGATCATAGTTTCAAATGGGGTCCTATATGCCAAAGAAGCTTCGACAAAAATCAAGGAATATCTGGCAAATTCACCTATTCTAGTACCGCCTACGCCAGGAAAACCTATCATATTATATATATATCTACAACAACAACACTATGGGCACTCATGGCCCAGTTAGATGACAATGGAAAAGAGCATTATATCTACTACATTAGCTGCACTTTGGTGGGTTATGAGCTAAATTATACACCAATGGAAAAATCATGCCTAGCAGTGGTCTTCGCCACTCAAAAGCTTTGTCACTACATGCTCAGTCACACAGTCAAGCTTATATCAAAAGTAGACCCACTCAAGTATCTACTATCTAAAAAAACTCTCACAGGCCACATGGCTAAATGGGTAATGCTTCTCAGCGAGTTTGACATCCAATATATCTACAGAAAATCCTTCAAAGGTCAAGTCATCGCAGATCAGTTAGTAGAGGCACCATTAATCGATGCATATCTGTTAGTCATGGAGTTTCCCGATGAACATCTATGCATGATCGAAGAAAAACCAACTTGGAAGTTATTCTTTGATGGTTCATATACATCTCATGGTTCTGGGGCAGGAATCCTGTTTGTTACCCCACAAGGTGACTACATCCCAAAATCATTCAAACTGGGATTTCCTTGCACTAACAACATAGCAGAATATGAGGCACTGATTGAAGGACTCAACATGGCCATCCAAGGGAACATCACAGATATCCAAGTCTTTGGTGATTCTCAACTAATCATAAAGCAAGTGTTAAATGAATTCCAAACAAAAGATTATAAGTTGTTACCTTACAAAGAGATGGTAGATAAAATGAAGGAGCATTTCATCAATCTACAAATCACCCAAGTGTCGTGTCTACAAAACAAAGTTGTCGATGCAATGGCTACCATCGGGTATCTTCTAGAAATACCACATGATGCAATGCAGTATGAGTTCTTGGTTGAGCAACTTCACGCACCAGCTTATGAGAGTGATGACGTTAATTAGGTCTGTGTCTTGGTTGGTTCTTAGTCCCCATGGTACCATGACATCCATGCTTATCTAAAGAATGGTATCATATCCCCCCATCTAAAAAACACCCAATGCCAAAACCTTATTCAAAGAGCTTCCCGCTACACCATTGTAGCCGACACCTTATATCATCGTGGTTATCACAATGTTCTCTCTAGGTGTTTAGATGAAGTTGAAGTTGCCTAGGCATTGCGAGAAGTGCACACTAGAATCTGCGGTGCCCACACGAGTGGCATGGTCCTAGGTAAAAAACTTCTTAGAGTTGGGTATTATTGGCCTATTATGGAACATGATGCCTGTGAATTTGCCAAAATGCTTACCATGTCAGCAGCATGCAAATTTGATCCATACACCAGCACAAGAGCTACATCCTATTGTGCCTTCTTGGCCATTCTCATGTTGGGGTTTTGACCTCATTGGTAAAATCACTCCCCTATCCTCTAAGGGACATAAATTTGTCATCACAACAACTGAATACTTTACTAAGTGGGTTGAAGCAATCCCACTTACCCTTACGATAGGCATCCAAATCTCCAAGTTTATCCTATACCACATCGTTTGCTGCTTTGGCATTCCATCCACCATTTTCATAGATCACGGTTCGCCATTTGAAAATCAGCATATGGTCGATCTATGTGAGCGCCTCCACATCCATCATCACTTCTCTAGCCCATATTTCCCACAGGGTAATGGCCAAGCTAAGGCAACCAACAAAACACTTCTAAAAATCCTAAAGAAGGTTGTCAATGATACTGGTTGTGACTGGCACCTCCAAATTAATCCTACCCTTTGGGCCTATCACACTCCCACAAGCACCACTCCATATTCCCTTGTCTATGGTGCTGAGGTTGTCTTACCAATTGAGGTCAAACTACCATCCTTATGGGTATCTCTCAAAGACGTAATCAGAGATGAAGACTACAGAGTAGCAAGACTTGCATAGCTTGATCTCCTTGATGAAAAGTGCCAGCAAGCATATGACCACTTGGTCATATATCAGAGAAGATTAAAGTGAAGCTATAATAAGAAGATTCACCCATGCCAGTTCCAGGTAGGGGACTTTGTGCTCAAAGAGAATAAAAAAGTGGGCGCTAATCAGGAAAAGAAGGGTAAGTTTGAAGTTACCTGGCAAGGCCCATATATTATCACCGCATGCTTCAGTTCTGGGGCATATCAGTTATCTACTCCTGAAGGAGAACCCCTGAATGATCCAATCAATATCATTCATCTTAGGTGCTTCTATGCCTAGTAGTTGATCAGTTATTCCAATTAATCTGAAAAATCCAAAAACATTGTAAAAAGTCCTAAAAAACTCATTGTCTTGGTAAAAATCTGGTACATAGACACCTTGATGATAGAAAAAAAAAAAAAAAGAAGAAAAAAGAAAAGAAAAAAAAAGATCAAGAGAAATCACTCGTCCAATGGTGAAAACTTGGCAATCAGGCGCCTTGGACAAGTATGTGTGGTGAAAACCTGGCAATCAAGCGTCACACATAGTGGGTCGTATCATTATCTATCAAACTCTCATTCTCCTCCATCTCATTCATTCCACTCCAATTTGGCCTAATCCTTACCTATGTTTCTTAGATGTTCCATTATCGCTTGCATCAGTCAGCATTGGTCCTCCTATCCTACATCCTGAGCTTTTGTACATATCCTTCCTGTATATAATCATCTGTCCCATTTATATATATGTTTTCCTATCCCAATCTTTGAGCTTCAGTCCTATAAATATCGTGTCTTTGTCAGTCTAGTCTTGTATCTAGTCTCGCTTGTACATATCTCATGTCCTTGGTCAATCTCCTTGCAGAAAGTGATCCAGTTCCATTCTACATCATGTGTTTCAGCAAGTTCCTTATGACAAAATCTTGTTTCAGAAATTTGATCATCATCACATCTTTTGGCCAATCAGATACACACATGACCTCTCCATGGAAATGGGTCCTTGAGGGTGTATCCTTCCTCTCATTGACCTAAATGCACTCATCTTTTTGGAAATGGGTCCTTGAGGGTGTATCCTTCCTCTCATTGACCTAAATCCAATCATCTTCCTAGAAATGGGTCCTTGAGGATGTATCATTCCTCTCGTTGACCTAATTCTAGATCATCATCATCACTGGGTTCTTGTAGGATGTATCCTTCCTCTTGAACTAATCTCAATCCAATCATTATCCCATATCGTTGATCTCTCTAGAAAAAGGCATCTTGTTATTGAATTTTTGATCTTGAAATTTGATTTTGGTTCTTGGTTATCATTCTTGATTCTTTCAGTTGTTCTCCTCCTCAAAGTTGCCACGATTCTTTATATCATGGTACGCTGCGAATGGATGCACCTGGGATATGAAACTTGACCTTTTTGTTTTCTGCTTGTGAGTCAGTTGGATATGATCCTTGCATGTATGTAATATGTTTGGGTTTGCATGCTACACTTGGGAAATGTCATTTGCTTGTGCGCTTTTCCAACATCATTTACACCATGTTTTTTTTTGGGACCTGTTACCCAAATTTTTACATACGGGATAGTGATCAGAGAAAAAGTAAAAATTTGCATAAAGATACATCTTTTAGACATTACTGTTTAGCCAATGCAAAAGAAATACATTGCTATTACATTCATATTATCAGATTTTATTTGTACTCTAAGTTTTGATCAAATTCACACTTTCATATTCATAAACGATCATTACATTGTGCATTCATATTGAATGTATTAGACAAGTGTTCCTTCAAGGTCACATCTTGCATACTGAAACTCAGAGGACATATGCAGAAAATAAATTAAAAACTAAGCATGATGAAGTCCAAGGGTCTATGTATTGCCTTTAAGAGGTCTTCAACTCTCTAGAGTTGGTCATCTGCATCATCTGAAGTCATGTCTTGGTTGTCTTGGTCTTGTCTCTATCTGTCCTCCATCCTAGGTCTTCTATTTTTCCTGTTTCCTGCAGCATCATGGTGGAAAAGATGTTAGATCCAATTGGCTTTAAGCAATACATAAAAACCTAAAAAATACCATCCATTAGTCAAACTCCTTGAACTGCATATTTACTAATGATATCAATATGATAGAAAGATATGCATTTGCATTGACAAAATAATAATATCAGAAAGACATATCTTTATGAAAATCCTGTGCTATATTTGAAAGATGCAGTGAGTGTCATGAGCCCATGCTTGAACTTCACAAATATGCATTATTAAAGAAATGTTCAAATGCAGATTTCAACATTAATGTGCAAGAAAATGATTGAACTATAGTGTGTCAATGAGAGTTGTGCATATGAAATACAGTACATAACAAGTTGCTACAAGGTGCATGCATACTGTTACAAGTTTTGACACTATGGATGCTAATAGTTGAATGCCAGAAGAGTAAGAATAGTATTATCAGATGCTATTATAAAATATGCATAACAGCGATTAAATGAGAAAGATTCAAGCTTTCAAAGACTGGATTATGCATATGAAGATGCAGTTTTAAACAGTGCATATATATGTAAAATCAAATGATGGTGTTGTGTAAAGTATATAAGATACATGTCACTGTGATCTACTTTTTTTTGCAGAAAAGACAATATGCATATACAGGGGAGAATGAAGTTCATAAGAAGGTGTTTATAGTACTTTCACAACACATGATGCCTTTGGAAATAATAAAGAAAACAATGCAGAAATATAAACTTCTGAAAACAATGAAAAGGCAATGTGCATATACTGTCAAGCATGAGTTAATTTTATGCATATATCCATGAGAGTGGAACAAGTATAGTATTCATGTGTCTAAAATGAATTTGAAGAAATGTTTATGCAGGTATTTAGAAAGTAGTGCTATTCTGGTTTGCTGGAATTAAAGTGATGTATGTACTCATGTTTATAGTGTTGTTATCATTTCAGTATTTATGTTTGAATGAAATTGGTAAACTCAGTGCATATAGGGGATGGAGTAAAAAGATTCAGAATGCAGAGGATGTATGTTTTTATGTTGAACTTCATGTTGTAAGGATCACCCATGGGAGTCACAAGCCCATGCTCGATCCCCATGGGTAATGTTTACATAAAATAATTGAATAAACAATGTATTTAAATATTGTTAACTTTTATTTTCTGCATAAAGAAATCACACATTTTGGGGTGTTCAGACAGTGATGGAATACAGATAAGAAAAATAATTTATAGGTACATCAAGCAACCAACTAGAATAGAGTGACAACAAATATGCTTTCTATTCAAACATAGCATGGCTTCTACAAACAGCTTGAGCATGAAATCATGGAAATAACAGACAACAATGATGGAATCGACAAGGGGTTTGAGACGAGCTATCATTTACAATAATGTTGATAGTTCTAGACATTTTAATGGTGCTAGAGATAGTTCAAATCATAGGTTCAAATAGTTATAGTTACAGCACGAGCATTTACAGAAAGTGTAAATGGCCACTATCAATGACAGACAGCTCTACAGAACCCATAATCATTTGCGAAAAGAATGGATACCCATTAAGGCAAACAGAATGTTGAGAGAAGCAATAGGAGATCAAGAACATCAAATATATCTAAAGCAAACAGATTCAGTTAATAGGAAGATAGTGTAAATGAAGCTCATGTCAAGTGCATGTAATAAACAGTGTAGTAGAGAAACACGGGATTCACCGATGCCAACAATAATTTCAAAGAAAACTACGGAATGAGTAAAAGAGAAAAGTGGCTTATCTTCAAGTGAAGCATACAACCGCAGGTAGATTCATCGAGAATGCCATATCTCATGGCATGAAACCCAAAATGCAATGAGTCAACTCTAGTTCAAAAGCCACGATGGAGAGCCAAGTTCGAAATGTTCCATGTCTAGTTGACAGCAAGAATGTCGAGTTTCATAAAAATGTGAATAAATGCAGTTACAGTGCCACTGGTAATGGCTTCAAATTCCAATTTCAACCTAGCATGGTAGTGCCAAATAAGAAGATCAAAACCCTATTCTACTTTCTTCCCAAAACTATAGATTGCAAAAATGAAATGGCTATCAATGCCTATGTCAAATTCAATAGAGTTTTGGAGTCCACGATGCAGAGGTAGTAAAGACTCTGTCAATCACATGCCATGACAGCTTTATCATATGTTAAAGCAGCGATAGATATTATGGAAATAGGTCATGTTGACCATGGTGATAGGTATCATTTTTGATAGAACTATTACTCATGATTTTGAGTTAGGGTTTTAGGTTGGATTTTGCATCTTAGGATATTTTAGAGTATAGTTTGGATATTTTAAATATATTCTTTGATATATTTTAAATATTTTAATATATTCTTTAATATAGGTTGATATATGTTATAAAGATGTAATTTAAAATATCAACATTAGGGAGCATTTTTGGAGGGCTAGTCTCATTTTCGAAATAAGCATTTAGGGGCTAAATTTTAGGCATTAATTATGCCTCAGATTTAGGGATATCTCTTTTGAAGGGGTAGTTGTTAGAGGCTAAATTTTAGGCATCTTTTAGGCCTTTGATTTAGGGATGATCTTTCTGTTTTGAGGGTCTTTTTGGAGGGAGATCTCATTTTTGAGATTAGCCATGTGGGCTATTTAGTTGGGCTTGTACTTCATGTTTGAGGGGTTCAGAATCTCAAGAGAAGGTTCTTATAGTGAACTATCTTGTTCCTATAGCCCTTTTTTTTATGCATTTTGTATCCATTGGGCTTGCAGATTTTGGAAAAGAAGGCAAAGTGAGCTTATTGTTCCTTAGTGCCTTGGATTCATGTTTGTAACCACATTTTTGTCAGATTTTGGTGCAGAATAAAGTAGATATTTTCATTGGCCCATACATTTGGAGTTTTGATTCTATGATCCTATTTTCATCTTTCTTTGCAAGTGTTATTTTCATTGTTATCCAAGAGAAGAGAGTGCATCTATATTCCTTCTTAAGGTGATCAACTATTTAAAACCTTGTATGGAAAATGTATGTTTGCTGACTATTTGAGATATTTGCGGTTTAACCCTAGTATTGAAATCTGTTAGCCTATATGTTGATTAGAGATTTGGAGGGTCAAGCCTTTGATATATGAGTTGGAGTTACTATTTTGTCTCTTCATCAAAAGTTTGAATTCATTTTTGGTGTATCACCCCTATCCAGTTTTTGTTTTCAAAAGTTTCCTTCTTCCCTTTTCCCAATTAAGTTATCAATCAGGTGGTGATATTCCATATTTGATAGGAATCGACCTAGAATCTGGAGACTCTATTGGAAAGTTGACTTCTTGAGGAAGCATGACTCATTTTGTGTTGTCAGTCATGGCAACAAAGTCATACTTAATTTTTGTTATGAAAGACAAAATGACTAAGTGTGAAAATAGGGTAAACAGACACATACAGAGATCAGTACATCAGCGCAAATGTTAGAGATCACACTAGAGCATGTGTGCTTAGGTATATACTCTATGGTGTATATAAATTCTATATCATGACACGCAAAGTACAGAACATCAGTACAGAAAAGTTACAGGCAGATTAGTAAACCTGTAGTACAGAAGACAGTGCATGGAAGCTGACTATAGTTTTGGTCAGCGTGAATTAGTTTGAGATGATAAGGCCATGCACCTTTATTTATAAGTTTTTAATAATGTAATTAATTTTATAGTAAACGCGCTTGAGCCGACTTGTTCGGAAGCGTTGTGTATTTTGGTTTAAAGGCTGACTAGTGTTATGTTTTGGGTCGCGCCTGTTCAATTGTAAACATATAAGTATGTAATTTAATGTTATCTTACAAGTGTCAATAATTATGTATGAGGAAGATACAGATGAGTAGTATAATGAAGTTAGTATATGATATAGCTCTTTAAAGGAGTAAGAGCATTCATGCATACAAGGAACTGATCAGACAGTAGCGTCATTACAATAGTTCATTTTTGATATAGTGCATATCAACATTCAGAGGGTTGTAGCCTTCATCTTATTGGGAAGTGAGCCTAGGCAATGAGCCATATACCCTTAACAGGGTTTTGTAAAAGACTCCTAACAGGGTCAGACCTTTAACCATGTCATTGTACTCAAATTGTAAAGATTGCTTCTAACGGGGCAAAGGAACTTTAACAGATTCATTATACCTAGTACAATATTTGTGGGTACTAATCCCCACTGGAGTTTTCCTCTGATCAAGTTTCTCTATAATCATATCATGTGTTATGTGTTCTTGTATTATGTTTCTTTGGATGCACATTTGATATATGTTTAATTGGCTAAAATATAATTAATAGATAAACACTGATTCACCCCCCCCCCTCCC
>MU223461.1:2401322-2413402 GCA_018584345.1 Thuja plicata | reverse complement strand
TTTAAGAGATCATTCTTAATAGTATTAATTCCTCTCACCTACCTTACTATCAGCTCACTGTCTCCTAATGCCTTTAAACATTTGATTCCTCTTTTCCTAGCCCATTCCAAGCCCTGGATCAAGCTCTAATATTCTACTATATTATTAGAACATGGAAAAGATAACTTGTAAGTAGCATAAAATTTATCACCATGAGGTGATACCAACATAGCTCCTGCACCAATACCATCATTATTTTTTGATCCATCAAAATAAAGATCCCATAACTGATTAGACAATTATGATTCAGGACATTGATCTTTAACCAGATTAGGAACAATTGAATCAGATTCTAACATTACATAATTACCAAAACCAGCATCAAACACATCAATATCTTGATCACTTCTAGCTTCCCATTCATCTAGAACAAAGTTGGGATATCCTTCAGTTTGTGTGTTGTGAGATGAAGTCTCATTGATTTCATACGGATCCATGATCACACAACTTACATTGATGGGACTAGGATTATAAGGCTCTATGTAGTCTTTGGCCCATAATTCTGATTTTATGGTCACCTTAGCACCATACCTAGTTCTGAAATATAGGTGAGACCAATCAGATGAGAAATATCCATCTATCTTGGTCGTGAAGTCTCTTGATAAACACAGAGCAAAGTAAGGTGGTAGATCTATGACAAAAATATCTTGAGAGATGGAGAAGTTTGGACATGAGTGCAAGGTTAAACTTGCATTTTTGACAACTCGTATTGTTTTAATTGAAGAACCATCAAGTTGGACAACTCCTTTCTCAAGAGGCTCATATTTTAAATCCAGTACATCGGCTATACTCTTTGGCATGACAGTGTTGGTTGCATCACTATCTACCATGCAATTATGCACCAATTTATTACCAATGATCAAAGAAACATAGAAGGGGGGAGGCTTAATATTTGCAGATTTCTTACCTTCCTTTTCTGTCATCTTTTGCATATTTGTTGGCTTTCTTTCAATTGGTACTGCTGATTTCTTTAATTCTGCAACATTTTTACTTTCTTGAAATACTGGCTGCTGCAATTTACCAATCTTCCTTTCTCCTTTAACTGCTTCATCTTGAACCACTGAAGGCTCTGAATTGGCCAAGACCACTCTAGGAGGATGATGTATAGCTTGATGTGGAATTATTGTTCCTTTTGACAGTTCCTCCTTTAATAAATCAGTTTGCCTTGGAATAGCTAATGAATCCCACATGGAAATAGAAACATTCATCTTTTTCATATTATCAACAATGTTATAAGGAAAAACAAATTGTACCTTCTGAGGAGACTTACTAATACTCTGATCCGGTTGTTTCTGATAATGTATTTCTCTATTTGCATGAGTAGAGGCTCCTTTTAGGATTGAAATTGGTGGAATGAGTGATGATTGATTTGTAGCACCAATCCCAGCAGTTTATTGCTCTGATTCTAGGGCTCTCTTCTTGGCTATAGTATTTGCTGATATGGATGAATCACCATTCACTCCACAGAACTCTTCCTCTTACCAATTGAGGAATGCAATGTCAGGAGTAGTTGTGTCATAGTGTGGCTAAGCCTCTTTAGTAGATATAGTAGGTTGTGAATCTATGATACTTTGAACCATTAAGGCTTGATTGAGTACTCCATTAGTACACTTAGACTAATTGTGTTGTTCATTACAGAGATAACACCATTCATAATCTGTAACAAGGTTATTTTGGCTAGGAACAATATCCCTAACAGCATTGAGAGGTGCTAGATTGTATGGCTTGTAAGGCCTTTGATTCTAGTTTTGTCTATTTGCATTACTATTTCCCTAATATTGTTGCTTGCTACTTTGGTAACTGGGTTGATTAGGCTGCTGAGATGAAGAACCAGCAAATTGACCTTGAGTATGGGCTATTGGATGACTTTGTTGTCTTTTCAGGTTAACTAGTTCATTCCCAAAGGTCTGTAGCAAGCTCTCAATGTTTTGTTGACTATTTTTTATGCTTTGCAATTCACTAGGACAGACATAGGCATAATTTCTTCACTTTTGTAAGATGGCAATGGAGCTAGAGGTGGCACAACTAGTGGCATATTGGATTGGATGTTAGGAAAATAAGGCATGGGTGGCCTGGCCTAGGAGCTATCTTTCCTGCCTGACTGAGACTATTTTCTGCCCTTATTGCAATCTCAAAAGCTTGACGTAAATAATTCCCTCCCATTGACTATATCATTACTGAAATATCACTATTCAAGCTTTTAAGAAAGTACAAAAATGCATACTCAGCAGAGGGTCTTACCATGGTAGGGATCCTATTCCAAGTTTTATGAAACCTGAGATCAAAATCACTTAATTCCTCCTGTGGAGCCCTTTTAATGGTAGTTAGTTGTTCTACTAGAGACAGATTGTGAGATTTATCCTCCAAAAACTTGGAAAGAGTTTCCCCAAAAACATCCCATGTAGCAATAGAATTTATTGGAAGATTTCTGAACCAGTCAAGAGCTTTACCTTTAAGTGACGCAGCCAGCAGCTTCATAGCTACATCTTCTTCCGTGACATGGTGGACATTACATAGGGATGCAATATCTCTAATGTGTTCAATAGTTGTTACTTGACCTTCTCTGATGAATGATGGCAAACCTTTCAAGGCAGCCAAGGGTATATTTTTATGATTTGCAATTCGGAGAGGACTACCTTGATCAAAAGGGACAAAAGGAAGATTTCTTGCCATTCCTACAGCTGGTGGTACTTGTTGCTGAATGGAAGTCACAACAGTAGCTTGAGTATGTTGAGCTGCCTTCCTTTGGTAAGTCTTCAAATTCTGGGGATTCGCTATAGTAACACTTGTAGAAGCCCCAAAGACAGAGTTATCTATAAACAAATTCTCAACACTTGGCAATTCTGATCCGGAATGAGTAGGGACACTTAAATCCTCAAGAAGATTGATTTCTTCAATAATAACCTCAAGTTCCTCTAAATTTACTGCTTGATCTTCAAAAATTGGGTTATCAAATGAAGAGAAATTTGAATTCAATAGAGCACCTCTTTGATTTTGCAGTGTTCTTCCACCTCTGGATGATCTTCCTTCCCTTCTGCTTGACTGTAACTCCTAGTACACAAATCGCTCCTTGTTTGTTCTTGTTGGAGTTCTGCTCATTAAAATCCACACTGAGAGCTTAAATCAATCATAGAACTTAAATCAAAACTGAGAAGTAGTTCACTGTCCCACCGGGCATGCCAAAAACTATTCAGGCTTAGAATTGTCACCCTAAATCAAGCATTAAGGCTTCATGGCAATTCTATCTGACAATGAAAACTTCCTCTAGCTGTGGGTGAACTATGGATGAGGAAGAGTCTCCAGTTTCTAGGCCGGCTCCTATTTCGTATGGAATATCACCTCCTAATTGAAAATTTAATTGAGAAAAAGGGAGAAAGATTTAAAATTGAACTTGCATGGATAAAACTAGAAAAGGTGATACACCAAGAATATTCAGATCTTTTTAAAGCTTCAGACTGACACCCACTTAGCATACCCTAGGGGATCTCTACACTATCATTCACTTCTCAATACATAGGTTAATTGGAAGTCCACAACTAGGGTTTAACCACAAGCAGTAATCTTACCATTAACAACATGCATATTCTTCAAAAGGCTTATATTGTGATATAAAATAGGAATCAATGCAATTCACTAATCCATATTACAAAGGTATTACTCTTGGATGCAGAAAATTGAAAAGGAATTTGAACAAATGATCACAATAAGATGTATGGAAAAAGTGGGGCAACTATATTCTTCTCAAAAATCTGTATACAAGTCACATGTATGAATTCCCGAGTAATGGCAAGGAATAGTGAAATCCTCTTGCACAAAATTGAAATTACAAGCATGAACTTACACTAGAATACAAAAACATGAATAAACAGCTATAGGAATCAGAAATTCACTAAAGCTCCTCTATCCACCAATTTGACCCCCCAAAACATGAAGTAAATCCACCACTAAATAGCCAACATGGCTTGTTTCAAAAACTAATTCCCCACAAAAACCTTCATGAAAGATCTCCCCAACAATAGGGCCAAATTAGCACCCTAAATCCAAACCCTAAGCTTTGAACCCCTAAGTTGATTGATAAGATTAAATCTTTATTACATACTTTATCATCTTTTTCTATTCAAATACATGATATTGCAACCCTAAACACATTACCATCTTATTTGAGAACCCTAAAAACCTAACTTCAAAGGGAATCAAAACTTTTATTAACTCGACATCTTCATTGATCCCAACCCTATCGACACCTCACCACTGTGGTTGATGCAGTTGTAGTTTGTTGGTCACCATGGCTTGTATTTGACTTGACCATCTCAGTTTGAAGGGACAGTTTTGAGACTTCGTGGCACTCAAAAGTAACATCGTGGAAATGTGGAGGTAATGTCGATGCAATGGGAACTGCAACTGCATTTACTCCATTTGACAGTGGATTTCAAATGCGAGTAAAACACAATGCATTTTCATCAATTTCATTTGTGAGTTAGGGTTTTTTTATTTGTCGTGCCACCATGTTGAAACTGGAAACCATGAATCTCTGTTATGTTTCTGCCTCTATTCTGCGAAGAAACTTCCAGTTTCATGAGCTTTATGAGGGAAAAAGGTGTCGTTTCATGCTCACTATAACACATGGCATCTTTTTTGTTGCATTCTCCTTCAGTAAAGGCCATGGCTTTTAGTCTTCTTTTGCTTTGAACTCGGGTTCCAACTATAATTTATCTTGCATTTTCTTGAATGTTGGGATGTTTGATGATATAGTGTCATTATGCCAATACAAATGGCACCGCATAGTTGTTTGTAACTTGGGTTTCTTGAGCTGATGTTTTACCACTATTGCGGGTTTTGAACTGTAATGCATAAAGAAAACTCAAGGAGTTCTTCACTATTTGTGACCACCACTACAGACTTGGAATTTATTACCACTGCAATCTTGGAATGGTCTCAAGCTGTGGTTGAGATGTCGAGCCCATAAAATTTGGTTTTGAACTGGGGATGTCTCAGCCACAGCTTCAGACTCATCCCCAGTTTGTAGTGTGACATGGAACTGGGGAAAAAACACTGCAGCCACTGTTGTCTTCCTTTGAATATCATGGGTTGTCTTTTAGCTTCCTCCTTTAGACACGTAGGCAACAAACCAAGTTATGACTATTTTTTCTTGACCACCATGTGGATTATCTTCAGCATATAAAAATGTAGCTAATGACTGAAAGGTGCGGTGAATGTATTTTTTTAAAAATTTATGACATCTTTCAGTCATAAGCTTCACATTTGTACTATGAGTTGATACAACCATGACTAGGAAAATGTACCAGCAACTTCACACATACAGATAAGTGATCATTTAACTTTGTTTGTTGTAGAGTAGAAATGATGCAAAACTTGATGACTATGAGGTTTCTTTTGTTGTGTCGACTCTCTGAATGTAATCATTACTTGCTTTGTTGGCTCTTTTCTTGATGTTGTCTGTAGCTTAAAACACTTATATGAATTTTGAACTAGCTTTGGTTTACTGTCAATCCCACGACTGCAGCACTACTTAATGTTGAACTTCTCTATCATACCTCATTTTGTCATTCGCGATACTTTGAAACACCCACATAGCTTTTGAATTTGCACTTAAAGTTGTCGGTTTTGATGCTTGTCTGAACTTGAAGTAAACACAGTTTTTACTTTTTAAATGTTTTAGAAAACATCCACCTTGCTATCACAACTAAGCATAAAACATGCTTCCGTGTTCATACTGAACACTCTTTTGTATCCACTATGCTCTTCATTTTGTCTGCAAAAACATGAGATATCTCTCCTCCAGTATGCTTGTAAAACATAATTATTTTTGTTTAACTGATAACAGTATAAGCGAAATAGATGAAACTCAATTATGTTTAACTTTCAAAAATGTTAATTGCAGTTAGTGTAAAAACACATTGTTTCTTTAAAATGCATACCAGATTTTACCCATGGGGTTCGAGCACGGGCTTGTGACTCCCATGGGTCATTTTCAAAAATAATAAACCCTAATCAGCATATATGTTTTAACATCATGCATACCTTGTACTATCATCTTGAATGTATATTATCTTTTAGTGTAGCAGTATAAGATGTATTCATTTATCCAATCTGCATCTAGATATCTCTTGAAAATCAACATGAAGACATGAATTTTATCTCTTTGAAATCAGCTTCCATAATGATGTTTGTCTTGTTTATATATCGCACCATCATGAATGGAAACTTATGCAGATATTGAGATTGTTAATTTCTGTCCTCATTTGTAGCTTTCATATTTCTTTGTTATGCATATTCTTTTGAAAATTCAGCTTGTAACAACATTAACAATATCAATTCTCATAGAAAATATGATTAATCTTTATGCATGTGTTTTCAACTTTGATTTCCAAAACAAACTTTTAATAGATGTCTTGAAACAACATACACATGAAGAGGCACTTACTGTAACAGCATTTATGAATCTCCCTTATCTACATGAAGACAGTGAACTTTCAGATTCTTTCAATTCTGTATTTTTCCAGTTTTCTTTGTTCACGAGCCTCCTGTAGCATCTTTTGAATTTCTTCATGTGTCTGCATCTTATCCTTCTCATGCATGTGAGCAGTAATCATCTAAGATGTAAACAATTCCCTTCTGCATGTAATGGGTTATGTGAAGTTTGAGCACGGGCTCGTGGACATCCACTGCATTATTCTCCCCTACTTACTGCATTCAGTCACACATATCTACCCACTTGCACACAAAACACTGTTTAATTTATTAGTTCATCAAATCATATGCATCAATTAACATTTGTGAGTGAATGTATGCCAAGACGACATTCACTCATGAGTGTTGGTTGGTTTGTATCATTTGTTGAACTAATAGGTTAACCAAATTTTGAAAATCATTTTCTCGGATGATATGCTAAGTTTGCTCAGATATCTGATTTGCTAGAAAAGAATAACATATCAAAGTGATCATAAATAGCAAAAGGTTTCATGTTTGGAACAAGTCTCTTTAATACTATTTTTTAGATACTATGAATAAATGTTTTCTCATTACATTGTTTTCATCAGATTGATATGCATTTTTTAGAAAAATTGATTGTATGTTGTTTTTGTTGCAAGTATTGCTTAGATCTAGTTGGATCTAAAACCCCACTTTCTTCTCCTGATGCAGGAAAACCCTAAGGGACCTAAAAGCAGATGTAGAACCTAACCAGGAACCATGGAAACCTAAATGCAGATGCAGAGACTAACCACAAGGCAATGCATGGGACCCCTACTCCATACTTTCAATTATGCATTCTATTCTGCAATGTACTATTATTGATATGAAAGGATAGATGAAACAATACGTATACCAAATATTCGGCTTAAATGCACAATGTAATTGATCAATTATAATTTAGAAATTCTTGAGTGTGATAAATTCTTAGAGTACAAATAATAACTTCTGAAAATGAATGTAGTGGTAGAATGTTTATTAATAATATCCAAAGGATAATATTAATGGGACTCTTCAAAAATGTAATTTTTTCCTATTTGTGGTCATGTTGATGCAATGCTAAAAATTAGGGTAACAACAACATATTGTAGATCAGGTGTAAATGATTTCCGATGATAATAAAAGGTTGAATCTCTTATTCTATTCATTTTGTCTTATTTCTATTTGTTGTGTATCTTGGATGTAAGGTTTGAACTAATCTCATTGAGGTTTCTCCTTCCTCGACTGTGTATATTCATTTCCAAGCTTGATCTCACACTATTGAGTTAACACCTATCTACATCTTAATCAAACCATCATTTATCAACTTACCCTTTGACTAAGCATTATCTAAGATAGCTCATCCTATAATCATTTCCACGTCACCTTAGTCTATAGGTTGGCCTAGGTACCTTTCTATGTATGTAAAATACCTTCATAGGATTAGTTTAATCAAATATCAATTCAAAATGCAAAGATCTAAACTATTCAAGTACTTTGAATTGAAAAGATCAAGAACATCTTATGGACCTCTAACTAAGAAGATTAAAATCCTGCTCTCAGTTGTAAAATCACTCCTAAACTGGCAATCCTTAGAATGAGAATGATGAGTTAAGCTAAATGATCTAATCTATATGCTCAAATGAATGCAAATTTGTCATTACAATGCTAAGATGAATTCAGTTATGTTATAATGGATGCAAATGATAACAGATCTGACTATAATGATGATGCTATGATGAGAGTGGATGAATTTCTCTAATTGTGCAACATATATAGGATTTTCCAAGGATAGGGGGTGAGTTTGATGTGAGTTGAGTTAACTTGAATGGTTAGAGACAAGGTTGAGTTGTGTTTGTTGAAGTGTCTCAAAGGGAGGAACAAGATTGCTCTATTTAAATTCAAGGGTCAGATAGAAAAGCCTTGGAGTGATTCATGTGCTCCAAATCCTCATCTCTCATTGGTTAATTGAATTTTTTCCACATGTGGTTGTTTAGAGAATTTAGGATTTATTTAATTTAAACAGTTAATTATATTATCCATGCATGTGAATTAGATATGTTGGATTTAATTATTTAAATGAACTATATAATCAATTACATTGTTATTTGATTTTTCAAATGTAATTAATCCACTCGCTTGAATTTTATTAATTAATGATTTTGATAATTAATTACTAGCTTTGACTTTTGCTGACCAATTTTAGGTGTATACAAATGCCCCTCTTTGAATCAATGCACGAAGCACGTTGGTTCAAAGAATGTCTGATGTTTGATGTCCTGATGTCTGATTTGCTACTTGATTTTATGTCTAATGAAAATTTGATTGATTTGGTGTAATGATGATATGATAATGACACAAACTTGATATGAATCCTGATTGATGATTTGACCAATTTTAATACCCCACTGATGATTTTAAAATTCTAACGTCTGATGCCCCTGATTTCAAAAAGTGTCCTGATTGCGATGAATTTGTACCTTGTTGATCGATGCACCCTTAGGAAATGAATCAAAATTGATTGGTTGAATTTTAGAATTTTCATAATTTTTTGAATAGTTTAGTGAAATTCCAATTTTGATTTATTTCTTGAAAATAATCAATTACAAAAATAACCTGATTAATAAAATGTTGATGACAAAAGGCTTTCAATTTAAAATGTGGTAAAAATATCCCCCTTTAAAAAGTCACTATTTTATATATAATGAGTTAAAATCACTTTTCACCATGCCATTTGCTCATTTTTACTTTCATTGTTACCCTCTCAGAGCCCTTTTCACTCCTCAACTATAGTCATCCTTGTGCCAATTTGAGAGCATAGGTTCAAGCGAGGTTAGAGATTCCAACACCTAGCTGACTATAGACCTTTGGTATGTGTCAATTTCCCCCCTAGTTTATCAAATTTTGAATTTCATAGCTAAATTTTTGAATTTAAGCGCAATTTATTTTAAATTTCTAGTTGTTTTCCTTGTTTTAGCATGTAGAAATATTGTTGTAGCACATCTGCATAGTCCTATAGCGCATAACCCACTCCAAAATAGCCCTTAGGTTTGGGCACCCTAGATGTGTTGTAGCATGTATGGTAGATCAAAATAGCACGTATAATATAGAGTTGTAATATTACAATTCTTGTAGCGCCTATTCATAATATTGTGGCATGTATTATGCGTAATAGTGCGTCTAAAGTGTTGTTGCGCATAACAATAATATATAGCGCATACAATATAAATTTATAGCACGTATAATTTTTCAATGCTTATGATAGGTTAAAGTAGCGCTTAAAAAACCTTTTGAACATTCTTCATAGTTATAGAACCTAATTCACGTAATTGTTAACTTGTTGTTTGATTGCAAGGATAGACGAATGATTTTGCTTGATGATGTTGTGAAAATCATTTTTTTTTTATGTTAGTTTAGATCACTTAGTTGATTTTATTAGATGTCATTCCTAATAGGTCGATATGGCAGATTGATTTTCCTTTCTCAAGATCAAGAGTTAGGAAAGTTGATGTTATCAAGATGAGAAAGTATATGATAGGATAACTGATTTGATTGATATTAGATATTCAATTAGATGGTGTTCATTGATTGAGTTGCACTTTGATTTCAAAATAGGTTTCCTTTCAGAAACTATAGGTTATAGGCCCCTATCCTTGGCCTACTAATATGATTGAGGATTTGTCTACTCATGATAGACGAGTGATTAGACGTTGTGGATTATGATTTCTACTTAAGATGCCTAGTTCTGCTTGAATGGGGGGTTATTGAGTGTTATGGTTGAGTGATGGCAGTTGAACCAAAATACCTTCCATTTTCCCATGGGTGAGATGACCATCACCCTAGAGGATGTTTACCAGATTCTATGTATCATGATGATGGGTGCGATAGTCTATTATGATCATGTCTATGATGGAGAGGTGTGCAGACGAGTCTTCAGAGATATTATTATTGATGACAGTGTCCCTTGGATATGGTTGTTAGCTTATGATCCTCTTACTATTGTGCTAGTTGGTTTCATTAGAGGATTCTTACTACTAGATCGACCTGGTCATGGATTTTTTGTAGGTTGGGGTCATATTCTAGAGGATATGATTGTACATCCATGCAAATTTTCCTGGGGTTCATGCCTCTTATCCCAATTGTACCATCATTTACATCATGTTGTCTATATGTAAAGTGTTGCACTTTATGTCGATGCAGTCCTACTACAGATTTGGACTTGGGAGCACATCCCAATTATGAGACCCATTGCTTCTAGGATTTGGGCTCTTGGTTGTTCTTACATTTTTATATATGATGGAGTGATTATCTAGCCTCATCTTGACAAGTTATATTATTGGTGTCGCATGTTGGATGATATGGATCAAGTTTTTTGGTGCCCTTACATAATGATGTAGGACCATCTTGGGTCAATGGCAATCTTGCACGCCCAAAAATATGTTTTTTTTACTCTTCAGTCTTTTGGAAGCTGCTCGGCATGGTTTTTGTTGCTCGACATGGTTTATGTTGCTCGACATCCTATGTTGTTGTTGCTCGGCTTTCTGTGTTGTTGTTGCTCATATTTTTGTTGCTGAGTGCTCTATTTCTTGGTTGTGCCTATGCCGAGTTGGTCTCTTTTGGAAGTTGGAGCGGTGGCCAACTTCTTCTTTTAGTGTTCATCATAGATTTAATTTGGGATCTATCTTGGGATCCATGTGGACCTAAATCTGGGTCTCTCCTTTGTAATTGAGCACCAACTTAGTGGTTGGACTCTTGTATTTATCTGGTTGTATGTTCTTAGTTTGGTAGAAGTCTTAGAGAAAGAAGGCAAATGTTAAGATATTGAAGGTCTGAGATCTCTGTAGTAAGAAGATCGAATTGTAATACATTCTGATGTATATGGCTATAACCAGGAAGGCCTTATAGCCTGGCATGTATTGAGTTTGATGATATTAATGATAAAGATATCTGCATTTCTCTTCTCTCACTATGTTGTTGTGTAATTCTGCATTGTATTTGCAAGGAGGTTGGTCTGTGGGTGTGCCCTAGGCCCTGCAGTTTATGCACTTCCCTATGTTAGGTGGTATCAGAGCAAGTTGAGATCTGTGGATCCTTCTTGTGAACTCTAAAGCTATTGTTGTAGGGTAGCAGGTTGTGAACTGACCTACAATTGTAGAGAGTTCCAAGATGGTTCGTGGGAGAGGAAATGCTAATTAAGGTCTGGCTGATATGCTTAGACAAATGGCTGCAAGATTGGAAGTTGTTGAGACAGCCCTGTTAGGGATTTTTCTTGTATGAATCACAGTGCTTGAAATGACTACATGAACACTATGCCTTCTGATACTGATTCAGAGACAAGAAAAGCCTAATTGCTAAGGACTAGATAAGGTCCTTCTTCTTTTTTGAGTTCCACATATACTCAGGCAGGTTTTACCTTTTATGATTGCTGTTTACACAGTATGTATTGATGTGGACACTGATTTGCTATGTATCTTTATTGAACCAACTTATGAATTATCTTGCAAATAACCAAGCATAACCAGATGCAAGATATAACCATACAAACCATAGTTATAAGCATAACAACAATC